>JALLBH010000064.1:0-50805 GCA_036940005.1 Skeletonema menzelii
TACTCAGCTTTTTTGCTAGGTAAAAATTTGGCGGGAACCCGCGTCGCCAACCCTAATTATTGACCCTTGTATCAATCAACATGATTTTATAATTAAATGAATGAGACGATCAGGGGTAACTATTATCTACAACTATTCATATGTGCATCCTCCTTGAACGACGGGCTTCCATAGAGTGGTGTCAAACCCTTTTTCTTCGGCAATGCTTTCAATTTTGTCGATGACATCTCGTTCAGGTACCACCGAAACGCGACCAAACATCCACAGGCCATTAGAGCTGTTCGGTTCATCTCCAGGTGTGCAGCCATAGGGAGTTCCAATGTTGGAGGCCCGCCTGAAATCAAGGCCCATTCGTACTGATCACCATCAGATCCATCGGCAGAGGTGGATGTGGGGGACGATCAATCATTCAGACTTGCGTAGGTACCTGCTTCAATCACCCAGTAGGGACTAGGGACCATATAAGAATGCGGGAAAAAAGGGTCCGACTTTGGCCTTGGAAGATGATTCTTGGTCTGGAATTTCACGCAGCGTTGCTTCATTGATGCAACCGTTCAGACCTTTAGTCGCTCGATTTTGCACCTTCACAGATTGCTCATTGCAGTTGAACAATTTGCACCACCACCGAGTTTCGGTTTCGAGCGTGTACGTGGCAGAAGTGCAGTAGAACTCATCGAGCTTTTGGTATGATTGTTCGAGTTGTTTGATACTATACCATGTTCCTGAAAAAAAGGCTGTGATATTCAAGGAAGCTTTAGAGTCGAAATTCGAAGGTGGACATTGAGTCGAGCCGGAGTTTGAAAGGCGTCCATAGGCGTGGCTGATGCAGAGACATAACAATATCGAGACACCGAGGTATAGTGGCGTCATTCTGACTTGTTCGCTGATAAGAAGTAGTGGATGGCAGAAGCACTTTTCTAAGTACTCTAAAGGAAGAGGAGCACCTGCCAATCATGGAAGTGGGAGGACAAAAGAAGAGGATAAACCTTCATAAGTTTCCCAGGATCCAGGATCCAGGATCCACGTTTCACGATGTATGAGGATATCCTTATTCTGACAGGAGCTAAATATAGGGGGCTAATTTCGTAATTTAGGGGGCTTTTAACTTGTTCTTATCTAGTGAGTTAATGATTGACAGAGGGCAAGAGCCCTGGCCCTCCTTTCAAGGGTTCGCTCGGACGCACTAGAGTTAACCCGGTCGGCGATGTTTGTGTCGCAACACTTGAAAGCGGAACACCAGGCAAAACCAACACCAACACCCAATTGAGCCTTGCTGCTGAATCATGCGTTACGACCAGTATGCAGGAGTATGTTGTAATTAAGGGAAGGAGGTGGATAATAACAACATTGTTGGGTTGCAGAGTGATTGATTATTAGTTGAGCTGAGTTGCCCTCCCGCGTGATAACTCGTCAAAGAATCAACTTATTGCAAATCACATGA
Organism: Skeletonema menzelii; assembly: GCA_036940005.1. Lineage (NCBI taxonomy): Eukaryota > Bacillariophyta > Thalassiosirophyceae > Thalassiosirales > Thalassiosiraceae > Skeletonema > Skeletonema menzelii. Next base: position 1,442 of record JALLBH010000064.1, read on the forward strand.
TGTGTAATTTGGTCTCGAGGACTCACGAAACCAAAAATAAAACCAACGCTACTGTCATGACGACTAGAAAAAATAATGATGATACACAGGCCTGGACGCCTACATCATCATCTGTCGCTACGGTCAACGCCGCCGCTACAGAGAACGTCACCACTGCAACCAGCAGTCCATCATGGCCCGAAGATGAAGGCACTTCCCGCGACTACAGTGGCTCTTCGCCGTCATCCATTCTTCGCAGATGGTCCTACAGCTACATGAATGGCATCCTAAAGAAAGGCGCTTCGATACACCGCCATACGAAGCGGCGGCAGAGGCGGCGGCAAACTCTTATTGAGGAACGAGAGCGTAGATTGCGTCAGAATGGAACTTCAGCACATGCTACAGATGATGACTTTGACTTGGATGAGATTGATGCCGGTGATGAGAGTGTTGACGTGCAGCAGCAGTTGACTCATGCAGACTTGTATGCTACACCTATATGCATGAGAGCAGCAGCGTTGCAGCCCAAGTTCAATTCGATTTATAATGCGAAAAAGGCTGCCTCATCTGAGGCTCCAGCGGCGAAATCCAAGAGAAAAAGGAAAAACCCCAACAAACTCCTCACATCCACCCTCTGGACCATAGCCTCGCCGACCTTCATCCCTGCTGGATTCTGTCAGCTCTTAACAGTCGTTGCACAAGTCTCGATCCCTTTATTCGTTTGGAGATTACTCCGAATATTAGAAGAAAACCCAGCTCAGTCTGTATTTGTTGATGCTGTACCCTATGTTATTTCAATATTCATCATGGATGTCTTGAATGCGTATGGGACACACCGTCAAAAGTACTTGGCATTGCGATCTGGAGTAACATTGAGGGTATCATTATTGTCAGCAATATATGAACGCGTATTGCAATTGACACCCGAGGGCAGAGCAGGCCTTACCACTGGGTCGATTGCCAACCTTTTCGCCATAGACGTCCAAAAACTGTTTGAGGTAACTGCTGAGGGTCACTTGTTGTGGAGTGCTCCACTAAGTATGGTACTGGTCGCGATTGCATTGTGTGTTGTGGTAGGCCCAAGCATGGCAGTGGGAATCGCCAGTTTGATACTCTTTGCACCAGTCATACAACGGATTACGAATAAAATGATGGAAATTCGGAAGCAGAGGGTTAAGGTGACGGATAAACGTGTGGAGATAGTGAATGCAATGTTACAAGGGATTAAGGTTACAAAATTGAACAATTACGAGTCAAGGTATATTGAACGGATGAAAGAGATTCGCCGGGAGGAGTTGATGTTACTACGGAAGGAGTTATATGTTTGGAGTACAGTTATGGCAGTGCAGTTCATAAGTCCTGTGTTGGCTAGTGCTGGTGCTTTTACTGCCTATGTTTTGTTGGGGAATTTGCTGACCACTGCCGATGCTTTTACAGCGTTGCTGCTATTCAACGCACTGCGATTTCCAATCAATTATGCAAGTAGGTTGGTGGGCAAGGTTGCACAGGCAAGAGAGAGTGCAAGGAGGATAGCCATATTTATGAGGAGGGAGATCCGCTCAATTGATGATAGTGATAGAGAGATTGGCAGTACCAGCAACAAGTGCAGTGGTGATAGTGGGAAGAAACTTCCGTCGCATATTTTAGCGGTCGACAGGGACGAAGATTGTACCAATGGCGTTGGAAATATTGACTGTGAAACCTCGTCAACGAGCGAAGAAAGAGATTCGTCCCGTGGCGACAGTATTTCACATGACAAAGATCCGCTATTAGTAGTGAAAGATGGAGTGTTTCGGATAGGGGCCACTTCGTCGTTCGTTTCATCGGAAGGTGACGAGCAAACTTGTGGTCTCGGAAGCAACGGGAGTTATACTATTCGAGGGGTGAACGTATCAGTCAGACCGGGAGAGATCCTCGCTATAGTAGGTCCAGTAGGCAGTGGGAAATCAACGATAATCAATGCCATCATTGGCGAAGTATCAGTATCACCGTCTACATCAATGGTTCGGCGTGGAAAAGTGGCTTATGCCAGCCAAGTTGCGTTTATTCTGAATTCGACAGTACGCGAAAACATTTTATTTGGCAGTACATTTGATGCCACCCGTTACAATCAAGTGTTAGATGCATGCTGTCTCCGTGAAGATATTGCGCAACTCTCTCACGGGGATTTGACCGAAATAGGGGAGCGTGGTGTAACGTTGAGTGGTGGACAGAAACAGCGTGTTTCCTTGGCACGCGTCGTGTATTCCAATCCAGACATTGCTCTGTTTGATGATCCACTAAGTGCACTTGATGCAGGTACAGCGCGAATGGTCTTTGAACGATTGTTCGAACAATCGGGGAATAAGTTGCTTGCCAATACAGCCACAGTGCTTGTGACTCATGCTTCTCATTTCCTAAACCGCGTCAGCGAAATAATGGTTGTGGTTGATGGAAGCATACCATTCTGTGGCCATTGGGACAAGCTTATGGAGGTCGTTGAAGAAAACCCGAAAGCAAAACTCGCCATCGATTCGATAAGGACCGCTGTTCAAGAGGATGGAAACGAGCAAGAAAGCACTAGTGGACTGGACCATTCCGTATTAAAAAACACCAAAGTTGATGAATTCAAGAAAATGATGATGAATGATAATGCGGCAGATGTCTTAATGACGACGGAAACGCGTGAGCACGGACTGACACAGATATGGGCCTGGCTGCTGTGGTTTCAACAAGGTGGGGGGACTTCCTTCACCGTAGGCATTCTCTTCTTGTTTGTATTCGAGAAGCTATTTTACTTCGGCACCGAGTGGTGGATCGCTTTTTGGACACATGGCTGCAATCAACCAATGCAAGCACTTGGCATCTCGTTTCCTCCTCAATCGGATGGAGTGCCAGGACAGTATGGGTACCTGCTTGTCTACGGAATACTATTGGTGCTTGCATTCATCTGTGCATTCGCCAGAACACTCTGGATTGTTACAGGAGGCATCCGCTGCTCAAAGAATTTGTACGAAGAAATGACTGCCTACGTCCTTCACGCACCGATGTCCTTTTTTGAGACGACTCCAATGGGGAGACTTCTTAACAGATTTACGTACGACGCAGAGATTCTCGACGTTACACTTGTCTGGTCTATGAGCATGCTCCTTATCGCATTGAGTTGGTTTTTGACTGCGTTAGTTGTTATGCTTGTGATTCTGCCGTGGATGATTCTAGTTATGCTCCCGGTTTCATTTTGCTATTGGTCAATCCAGATCCATTATCGCAAATCCGGCGCTGACCTGCATCGGCTCGATGCTTTATCCCGTTCGCCTTTGCAGGCGATGCTCTCAGAAGGAATCGAAGGCGCCGCGACAATCAGAACGTTTCACAAGGAGGACACCTTCATAAGTCGGTTTCGTGTTTTTGCCGATAAAAATACCTCTGCTCAGATGAATTTCCTCAGTGCTCAGAGATGGTTGGGGATTCGAATAGAACTGCTTGGGGCTGTGATTGTTTTCATCGCAAGCATCATTGTTATTGGCTTCAATGGGACGCTCGGGCTTCAAGCTGGGCTAATAGCCCTACTTATCCGCTGGTCTTCAGGCCTTACAGTTTCTTTGAGCTTCTTAGTGGACAATGTTGCTGAAGCGGAGGGGGCAGTGACTGCCATTGAGCGAATATCAAGGATGACGGATACCCCACAAGAACCTGATTTTGATAAGAAGGGGGACACTGTTGTTGATCCCTCATGGCCAACGAAAGGGGAGTTGGGATTCCACGATGTTAAGATGCGGTATCGTCCTCGCTTGCCCCTAGCTCTCAATGGGCTATCGTTTCGAGTCGAGGCAGGTCAACATTGTGGTGTGGTTGGCAGAACTGGAGCGGGCAAGAGTACACTAGCAACGGCGTTGTTTCGCCTCGTGGAAATAGAGAGCGGCAGGATCTCTGTTGATAATGTCAACCTTTCAAAGTTAGGTCTTTCTGACATTCGTGGTCGGCCAAATGGTATTGCTATCATCCCTCAAGATCCATTCCTTTTTGCTGGGACTCTGAGGGAATGCTTAGATCCATTTGGAAACTCATCTGATGAGAAACTGCTTGATGCCCTCGCTTCTGTTCGAATGCTGAGCAGCGGGAGAGGGATTGAGTATTTAGATTCTCGAGTAGAAGAGGGAGGCGCAAATTACTCTGTTGGTGAGCGAAGTTTACTGGTCCTGGCTCGTGCTATTCTTGCCAAACCGAAGCTACTTCTCATGGACGAAGCAACTGCCAACATAGATGGAGAGACAGACAGCTTCATTCAAAAGATGCTGCGTACTCGTTTCCGATCGACGACTCTGCTCACTATCGCCCACAGACTTGACACAATTATGGATTACGACAAAATACTTGTCATGGCTGATGGTAAATTGGCCGAGTTCGGCTCGCCAGTGGAGCTAATAGAAGAAAATGGACTATTTCGAGAGTTGGTTGATGCAACAGGAGAAGGTGCTGCGTCATTGATACAAATGGCTAGAAGTGCTGCAGAAGAAAAGGAACGCGAGAGACAGGATAGGGGACTCTTTGCTTAAAAGATAATTCTGTTTTTTTGGCTCGTATATTCCATCCATTATGTATCACTTACATTTCTGCGGAGCACTGCACCTGTTTGTTTCTATTCAATCACGAGGCTGCCATTGGCCTTGTCCTTCCATGAAATCCATGCAGAGTGGTCCATTGTCTGCAACTATAATTTGCTTCAGAGGTAATATTCTGCAGGAACAAAAAGGTTCCTTAGAGCATGAGGTCACAGGATAATGATAATGCATGTTTATAAAGGTTAATTTCTTCGTTTTAGATCTTATGACCCATCTCTTAGAATCCAGCTTGCATGGCAGGCTCAACAGGGGCAGCGGCAGCTGCCTGTTGTTGGGCGAGCATCTGCTGTTGAAGAGCAGCGGCCTGGGCAGCGGCGGCGGCAGCAGCCTCAGCAGCTTGTTGGGCCTGGAGGATGCTCTCAGGGCTGGGCTCCTCCTTGGGCTCAAGGATAGTAACAACATCATCCAAAGGAATCTTAGGTCCGTTAATTCCCTTAGGATCGTGGGGAAGCATGATAGAAACCTTAATACCAATCATTCCTTGTCTCATGGCAACGTGACGGACGGCAACATCGGTGTAAACTTGTCCAGCATGTCCGGTCTTGATCATGTATCCATCTCCGAACTTCATGGCCTTGGCACGCTGTCCTCTTAGCTTTCCGGAAACAATAACCTCACATCCCTTAGCAGAAGCCTCCATAACGAAACGGACAACTCCGTAGCAAGCACGACGGACGGCAAGTCCAGCCAAAAGCTTGAACTTAAGAGATTCGGCCTGAGCCTGAGCACAAAGACCACGGTTCTGAACACGCTCAGCATAAAGCTCAACGGCACCCTCAGCAAATTCGAATCTCTTCTGAACAACAGAGGTCAATTCACGGATGCGCTGTCCCTTCTCTCCAAGAACATTCTGGGTCTTGGTGGCACGGATGATGATCTCAGTGCGGTGGGGAGTGGTGCGGACCTCAACTCCGGCGTAACCATCCTCAGCGAGTTCGCGGGTGAGGAGCTCGTTGAGCTCAGCGTAGAAAACACCATCAGCGACAAACTTGCGCTTGGTGGACATCTTAGACCTGTTCTTCATCATCTTGGCGGTGGGTTTGGTTGTCAGTAGTAAGGTGCTAACAGCGGCTTGGTTATGTGGGGAGATGGACGATGATGGGGAGTTTAATTCCTCTGTAGCTCTGGTATCAAATTGCCGTACAATAGCAATTTTTTAGTAAGTAGATAAGTTCAGGGCGAAGGATAAGTAGGAAAAGAGAGGAAAAGAGGGGTAGGTGCTTCGATGGGAGATCGTCTTGGGTAGATTCCTCTTCATCCGAACCCATTCCTACAGCCTCCTCTTTCAAATCTCAGTGATAAGCTGCGAATATATTATATAATGGGAGATATCTTCAAACAATTATTATTTCATGCATATTATAATGAATTTCTCCTCACACAGACAGAGGAAGGTACATCTCTTTCTCAAGGAGCATTTAGCTCTTATTTGATGATTGCAACTGTGAAAGTCGCCACATCTCGTCGTTCAAACGCTGTGAGAGACAGCTCAATCCCGAGGGTGGCTTATGTTTGTCGGAAGTTTTTGTTGTAGCCAGCAATTTCTTCTCCACATTTTTTGCCTTGCGCTTGCGGCTTGTCTTCTTGTTGTCTTTGCTACCATTGCTGGTCCTGCTACGTTTTCCAGATCGACTTGACCCGTTGTATGGAGAGTTGTCATTTTGCGAAGAGAAATCAGCTCCGTTTATTAAATCAATTGATTCATCATTTGACTCGTCTAGATGCTCAAAATGTGAAGGAGATCCTCCAAGTCGCTTGTTTTGCCCAGCGTTACCAGTTGGAATAGGAACGGGTCTTTCTAATCTCCAAGCCAACCCATTACTTGTTCTTGGAACAGCAAACTCGGCAACTGTTGCAGCCACAGTAGATGATGGAGAGTAGCTTGTTGCTTTTGCTGATCGAGGTGTTCTTGAATTAAACGACGCATTCTCCTTGCCGGCATGAGAAGTGTCTTCGCGAGAAACAAAGGGCAATGAGCGACGCTTTTTTTGCTGTGCCTCGATGTCCGAACCATCGTGACTATTGTCCCACTCGCCTGAACTGAAGCGAGGATCAGAAGTGACACTTGGGCTGTTCGAATTTCGAGGTGCGGAAGTTACACTGGGGCTTGACGAGACAGACAAGCTTTGGTTGACATATGACAAGTCATGACTTCCATTCGGACTAGGACTTGATGGAAGTTGTCGAGCAGCGGTAGAAAGAGCAGTCTTCCCTAAGCTTCCCGCTGTAACTTTCGCGACTGTTGAAGCTTCGCAGGCATCACGATTTGCTTCTGACTTCTCGACGGAAGCGTTGGCGGAACTTGGAGAAGAGTTATCCTTGTAGGAACTCATCGGTGCTGTATGCGGTGTCTTGACATTCTTTGGAGCTTTGAAAGCTGCGTTCGATGGACTTGACGAGCGAAAAGACTTGCTGTAAGTTACTGTAGCATGAACAGCAACTGTATTCTTGGATCTCCGCGGATGAACGGCAGTCTGCTGGGAATCAGCAAGTGGTTTAACCAGCAGTGATCCGCCTGCTTCGGCTCGAGCATCAACATCGGGTGGATTCATTGACTTAGCTAGCTCATCACATGATGCAGTGGGTTTGTTTGGTGGATTGAGTTCAAACGTGCACTTTACATTAGATGCCATCGTTTTGCGATATAATTCTGGAGGGGATGAAGTCGCTTCAACTTGGGCATTCTTCTGTCCATGGAGAAGCAAAGGTGATGCATTCGCCTCAGCTTGGACCTTCACGTTCGGCAAGAGCATCGACTCATCGACTTCACCGACGTCTTTTACTGCTTCATCGTCAGTTTGCTTACTCGCGACAAAGAGTCTTTTTGACACATCAGATAGATTTGGATCGTCCTCGTCCGCATTTGCCTCAGCTCGGGCATTCACATTAGGTAAGAACATCGACTCATCGAGTTCACCGACTTCGTCGTGCGAGGAAGAAGTCTTCACTTCTTCGTCTGCAGCTTGCTTACTCGTGACAACGAGTCTTTTTGAGACGCCAGATAGAGTTGGATCATCTTCGTCCTTGCTCATGGTGCTCTTTTCAGTAGCTCTGTGTGCTGCTGAAACTTCATCATCATCCGTCATTTTGTCATCTTCAGCAGCATTGAACACTTCGCGATCTTGAGCAAATGCGCCAAATTTATTCCACTCGGCGCGACGTTCTACAGATGAATGATTTGTATCAGCAGGGCTTGTGAGGTGTTGCTGTACCGACACTGTCGGTTCGTTGTTGGCGCCGTCCGCTTGTTCCACTAGATCATACACAGAAGAAGTATTACTGTGTGGTAAAGGTACTGTCTCGTCAGTTTGGAACTTGGGAGAGTAAAAGAGAGGACTGTTACTAGCGGTGGTTTCGTTCTGCTCTCGAATAATATCGTCAACATTGACGACGGAGTTTCTTCGTGGAGCTTTCGACCTTTTGCTCTTGTTGCTCGTAGGCGGGGTCTCTTCGTCCTCGTCAATCATATCAATAGCAGTATTGTCTTCGTCTTCAGCACGAAAGTGCTCATCTTCATCGAACTGATCTTGAACACTGCCCTCGACTTCGCTTCCTCCATCATCGTCACTACGTGATTCTTCGACTTCTTCAGATCCATCGTTTTGTTCTTGAATGGTATCATCTTCATCGTCGTGATTTAACAAAACTTTTGAATCGGCTTCATCGTCAAACAATGGGCTTAGATTTGTAGGAGTAGCTGATCGAGCCTCACTTTCTTCTTCCGATGATCGACGTTCGCCAGATTCATATTGAATGGTCGATTCTACCTCTTCTTCATGATCATCTTGCCGTGTAACTGAATTGAAATCACGAATGGCTCGTTGCAAAGCAAGAATCCCAGGAGTTGTCATTAGCACCTCCTCGTCTTCTTCTCCTTCTTCGTCTCGTGGTATAACAAATTTGAAAGCAATCTCAAGTATTGCAACGCCACATAGTAATCCAACCAAACAGGCAATAATCACTTCATACACTAAGGAGGAGGAGAATGACGAATGTTCATCCTTGGAAGAAGACCCTAACTTCTCCTTCCTCCCTTCTGCCGACGACGACGACGAAGACGCAATACTATCAATCTTGATCACATCACGAAGCTTGGCCGTATAAATCGATGACGAATGCAGCGCACCATTCCCTCCTCCATCTCCATCCTTGTTGGATGGGACAACTACATTGATCATCCATTGATCCACAATACGCCTCTTCTTCACCACGACCACATCGTTAGTAGAATCACTAATCCACTGTCTTTGTAGAGAGACAAGAATGATCCGTTCGTTTGTCACTTCGTGATGGTTGGTGGAATTGTATCCAGCCGTGGAAGAGAAGGAAGTGTAGGGGACTTCAATAATGGCAATAGACTGACACTTTTGAAGAAAGACATGATGGTTGGAGTTACATCCACCCCTGTTCAATGAATGATTGTTACACACATTGTCTCGGCGATGTACAGAGACGGCAGTAGCAGAATTACAATGAAGATCAAGCGGTTGATCCATCTGCATGACGTACACCACCTCATCACAAGAAGAATCGTGTGTAACATCCCTTAACGTAATGAACCAATTCATCATTTCTTCTTCTTGATATTGTGTCTCTGTTGACGACGACGACAACACGGAAGTTTCAACGTCTTGTCCTTGGAAAGTAACATCCACGTGAATTCGAAAGAGTGCGTGACAATTGACGCAAATGACATTATTGGACGATACTTCCTCCTCCGTTTCACGTGGCATCTTCTCCTCTTCTATTCCATCATCACCATCATCATCATCATCAACATCGACTACAAAGTCATGCTCGTCCATCCCGTCAATTGGACGTGGAGTAACTTCCCCTCTTCCATACTCCTCCTCCACGAATGACGGGAGAGAAATGAACTCTTGCTGCGTCGTCATGGACAAAGAATTCATCACCAAATACTGCAATGACTCATTCTTCTCCATCAATGTCGTAACATTGGACGATGCTCCCCCATCAGCATTGGTCGCAACGTGCGGAGCAGCAGCAGCAGCTGGAGCATTTGAGGAGACAAATGACGACGTCGACGACAAAATATCCCCCAACCAATGAATCCATGGATGAAATATGATCATACAATACACTCCGACAAGTGGCAATACTAAACTTAGTACGAGCACGATGAAAATGCTACGTTTGTTCTTTGGAATGATGGAGAATTCGTTGCTGGTACGAGCATCAGCAGTAGCAGTCGTGGTGGAGAGAGTGTCATTACTGTTGCTTCTTGGAATGACCTTGTGGTGAGTATTGGTATGACTGTTGGCATTGTTGGTGACGATTGTATTGGTAGATTGAACTAGGGGAGTGGAAGAGGTGATGTACCTCATGGTGTGTGTGTGCATGTAGATTTTGATGGAATAAAGAACAAATGACGAGAGGCGTCGGAGCGTAAATAGCTTTCTGAAAGATAGAGTGCGTCCGCGTCGATGAAATTTAGTAGTTATGATAGTGCTCTGCCGTTTATTCTTGACTGCGCTTATTGTTGAGACGGCGAATGATGGGATGGCGATAGAGGGATGGAGTGTTGGGCAATGGGCTGCTGTGTCGACGATCGATAATAACGGATGCTATGATGGTCAATGCATCAAGACTGCAGCACGAGCGAGAGGGACGGAGCGGAGGCGAAGAAGTCCATTTTTGACTCGACTCAAAAACCACCCGACTGATAACGCCATGTCAAAGAAATCGGAGGCATTCGCTCGTAGCAGTAGTCGAAGGGAAGGATTACGTAGAGCAGCCATTGCATTTACACCTTCTCCATTCGTTGCTGCTAGTATTATCCGAGGAGAGTGGTGCGGAGACACTCATCAAAGCGATCTTACACTGCATGCACTGAAAAATCGACACTCATCAAATTGAATTACACGCATCTCAATATATCAATACATCACCATCAAAATAATGAAAAAGATAAAGAGCCATCACCACCTGGCGGCTACTATGCCCCACAGAAACAATAGAAGAAATCGATCCAAAATAAAACAAGAGCAGCACTACAATCGAAGACGATGTGACTTTGTCTTTCACCATTATTCATCATTCATTCTCAACATTATCATGTCTTTCATTACACGACAATCATTATCACTACTATTACTTCTACTAACATCATCATCATCATCAGCAGCATCAACAACCTCACTGTATCAAACACTCAACATCCCCAAAACCGCCACCCAATCCGAAATCAAAAAGGCCTATCGCAAGGCGGCATTACAACATCATCCCGATAAGGTTCCACCAGAACAACGTGCCAAGGCGGAACATAAATTTAAGGAAATTAGTAAGGCGTATGAATGGTTGAGTGATGAGAAGAAGAGGGAGTTGTATGATCGGTATGGTGGTGAGTTTGTGTTGATTGACTGAACTTGAATGTACATGTAAGATATGTTTGGAGTAGGATTTTGGACTCGGAACAAAAGTATTGATGCTGAATGACTGAGTCCAGCCATATATATTTGATGAATGTGTGTGCTTTTTTTTGCATCGAAACATTGAAATTATGGCGTACTCATCATTTTCTGACTGAATACATTCTTTACGTCTATATTTCACTTTAGAGAGGAGTTTAGATCCAAATTTTAGTCCATTGGGTGCTGGAATGGGTGGTGGTGGTGGATTTCATGGATTTCCAGGTGGTAGTACAGGTGGTGGTGGTGGAGGTGGAACTTCGACGTATTCATTTCAGAATGGAGGTGGTGGTTTTCCTGCTGGAATGTTTGGTGGTGGATTTCCTGGTGGTGGAAACTTTGGAGGTGGTGGAGGTGGAGACTTTGCCGAGATTGATTTGAACGAGATATTGCGACAAATGATGGGAGGTGTACCAATGGGCGATACGAGGGGGAGTCAATTCGGTAGCGGTGGAATGAACCAACAAAATCCATTCTTTGGTTATCAGGGTCCACCACCGCGGCAGCAGCAACATCATGCACATCCAAGAAGAAGTGAACAACAACATTACACTCAACCAGTGCAGTGCTCTCTTGAAGATTTATGCAACGGCACGACAAAAAAACTGAAAGTATCATTCCCATCCATCCAATCCGAAAAGATATTCACAATCAAAGTTCAGCCAGGATACAAGTCCGGTACGAAGATAAAATTTCCACCATCACGATCGGTTGATGCCAATACTGGAATGGAAGTCGAGTATCCTGCCATAACCTTTGTCATTTCTGAGAAGAAACATACATTTTTGAAACATACGGTCGGTGATGATAATTTGTATTGGAAGTGCAAATTGACATCAAGGCAGGCGGAGCGTGGCGCAAAGTTGAAGTTACCACTGCCAGATGGGAGTACGCTCGAGGTGGTGTCCAAGGCTGGCACAACGTCGGGGGAGAAGATGATTGTGGAGGGGAGAGGTATGACTTTGAAGGGTGGCGTAGCGAAGGGCAATGTTGTTATTGAGTTTGTTGTTGGCCAGTGAGTTACCAAAGATGAATATAGGTAAGTAAGTGAATATTATGGTTCTGTTCTGAAGAAAGTGCTTGTTGAATTGCAAGGGTTGATTTCTACCGACGGCGAGTATATCAGTCTCGCCGCCGGATTAGATGCCCAAAAGAAATGATTGACGTTAAGTCTAGTGGAAATTTAGGACATTTCCATGCGCATGCCAAAACAGCAGCTTTGCCATCTTCCAATGTCTTTGTTTGCTGTGCCTGCATACTACATATTTGAATGATTTTACGCTATTGGTGTTTCGCTTGCTAATACCGTACATATCATTTCTTTGTACTTCTTTCGAAGCAGGAGAAGGAGAAAGATTTCTGCTAACAATTAAATGCAATCATGCACAAGGCAGCGCAAAAAGCTTGAATGAAATACATCAATAATTTCTATAATTATCATGTTGAAGTAGCCTCAAACCCCAGAGTCTGCCATATTATTATATCAAATCTAGAAAATGACCGTGTCTAACATGGTCCCCAAACACTGAATAATGTTACTACTCATCAAATCACTCACACACCCCTCCAAATGCTTCTTTGGGTCCACCTTCCCCACATTCTCCACCAGTATCTCTTTCTCAGTCTTTCCCTCCTCACTCAAAATCCGCTCGTTGTAATCAGCACTCAGCTTCAACATTTTATCCACCACACTAGCATTATTCTTGGACTGTTCCTCGAACGGACTAACCGTAAGGCCAGTTGTCCAATTTCGTTTGTGTAAATTCATCAGCATTTGTTCCTCCAACTCAATCTTTCGATAGTCTATCACAATCGAATAATAATGCCGATTCAACCCATGTATCAAAGCCTGAATGGACGGTTTATTGAGATGGCCAATATTACTCGTACTCTGACGGGGCTCCTGCCCCAGCATCATCAACTGGGGATTAATCAGCCGAAAACAATCAATGACAACCTTCCCCTTGACACTCTGGATAGGATCCACCACCAACGCCACCGCTCTCGCATTGAGCGCCTCAAACGACGACTGCGTATTTATATCCGTACTGGACAGCCAGCATCCAAATCCGGGGTGGGAGTGATACCATCCCACGACCATTTCACCCCGTCCAGTCTGTTGGAGCATATCGAGCATTTTGGTTTGAAAGACTGGATCGACGGCCTCGACACTTACGGAGGTACCACTTTGGGGCATGGCGAAGACGTCGACACAGTTTATGGTGTAATCGTCCACGAATTGACCGAGCATGAGGCCCATGACTTCCATGGGGACTCCGGCACGGCCGTGTTTGAGCATTTTGAGCAAGGCGAGGGAGGAGACATGTACTTTTTCCGAACAGTCGGGTGTAGGTGAGTCGGAGGGGGGGCCGCCCATGCCTCCGCCGGGCATACCGCGCATTAGTTGTTGGATTCGGTCCATTGTTGTTGTATATACTTGTACGTGAGGTGTGGGTTGTTCGCAATCTTTCACAATGCTACCTTCATTAGTGTGTCGCGGCGTCGCGGCGTCGCTCAAATAACATCATTTCGTTTGGTTTCTGAAAGCTTCTGTGGATCTTTTTGTTTCGCCCGCCCGCGCCGCGGGTGAAAATAGAAATTCATTATTACCGCCCGCCCTCTAAGACATCTTGCAACTGCTGGTTTGGGGTTTGAGTTTGAGGTTTCCCTCACTCGGTTGAGCAGACAATGCTTTGAGGCTTGAGTGAAAAGCATCAATCAAGCATGCTTGCCTTATTTAGGTTTTGGATTAAGGTGCCTACTCTAACCGATTAGCAACCTACTGCTATTGCAACAAGTAAACTACTTTAAGGAGGGTTTTATATTGCTCAATATTTTTATCACATACACTTAACACGAATCGTTACTAGAGCTCGTCACCAGAATCATCAGAAGAGTCCTCTGAATCCTCGTCACTCTCTTCTTGTTCTCGTAGCCATTCTTGCAGTTCCTCTTGTCCAATAATCTCAATCTCCTTATCGCCTTCATTTTTCTGAGCACCTCTAACCGCAGCTTTAAGACCATCCTCCAATGCTTTGACATATTTATTGATTGTTTCCCATTCGAAATCATCCACATTGCACTGCTTACTCAATTGAGTAACCTTGGCAATCTGGATTTGTTCCAACATCATTTTCATTACTTTGACATCTTTTGCAGAGGGCTCATTGTAAACCCATTCAGTCACAAAAGCTTTACCATAGCCCTTGCCCTTACCGCTCTCTTTCGAATTTTCATCTAGACGATATCCAATCCCCATATCTGGCCAATAAAAGCTCTGTGGCATCTGCTCCACAAATCCGTACTCGCGAAGAATATCGTCGGTACCATACTCAAAGTTTCGGTTTCCACAACTTTCGCACCTATTGTAGGAGGTATGAATCTGCTCATTCGCCTTGATATCTCTGCTTGCTGTTACTTCCACATCGATTTCAGTATCATGCACATCATTGTGAGCTGTGTTCAACCAGTGCCCATTGCCGTGGCTCATTGTGTCAAATACAGGGATGAGTTTATCGTCCCAGCTCCTTTGAATGACAATAAGAGCTGCATATTCTTCAAGAGGATCGCTAGATCCATCACAGCTATCGTGCCACTCATCAATCCATGCAAATTGACCAACAGGTTTGAGGTCAATAATCTTTCTGGGCTTTCCCGTGACATCGGAGAGAAACTTCTTCCCGGCTTCGGACCATTTAGGCTTGAGTTTCAACTTGTCTACCCAAGAAAAGGAATCGGACGGGGTTGTGATCCGAGTGAATAAATCCTTACCGGCTTTGGACCATGCGGATATGCAACCAGGAGGCTGTGTATCCAACAGATAATTAACGTACGGGGCGTACTTGGAGTCGTCCTTCAACTTGAGCTGGTCAATAAGGTTGCGCACAGTACTACAGGTCATAACATCCTTATCAGGATTTTCTTCGGTACTATCCAAGACCATACTACGGGGTACTCGCAAGATAAGGTCGCCTTTGGGAATGAAATCGTTGACGAACATACCAAAGAAGGAGGTTGGATCGGAGGGATCCACTCGACGCATTTCGAGGTTTGGATGAAAATATCCGCCTTCTTCTTTAAGCCAGGAGATGAGGGCTTCAGCGTGTTCTTCATCCGTCTTTTTATTGCCCCCGAACAAAAGTGCAGTCTTTTCCCTTAGCCCCAACTCGTTCTTGTCGGTAGCAGCACACTGTTGCTGATATTGTCCCAACCATCCTTTGCCCGTGTAGGCCTTCTTCGGGACCACACCAGTCCTCACGCTTTCATATTTAACGCCAATGTGAGAACCAACCATTGCTGACGCAACCAATGTGCTGGCAAATAGGAGCAATTTGATGGTGATAGATAGGTAAGATCCTGTGAAGATGGTATCAAAGATATCATCGAGAACCCCCTTGCTCTTGTTTGCGGTAGCATTCTTTGTAGCAGATTTGGAACCCTCCCCTTTACGCTTGATATCCGCAAAAATGCGCAACTCTGGATTTGCCTTCGTCCAATTCTCTCTGGAGCTGTATGGAGTGAAGAGGAAAGTATCATAATTCTTTGTTTGAAAATGGTTCGCTGCCATCTGCCCTAACTCTTTATATTGGAGCCACGCGTGAAGAGTTTGTTGTTTGGAGGTGGAGTCGATGACGTGGAAGACTCCGTGGGCCACATTATCCTCGTTTTTCACATCGCTCTTGTATGTAGATCGGCGGATGGAGATTTCTTGCTCCATTGTTGGCTGCTCTGGCTCTGGAGATGACGGCGCCGCAGTTTCAGAAGAGGTTGATTTGATGATGCATGGTTCGTTCTCCTCTGGGGATGGATGGTGATTACCTCCTTCTGACATGGTTTACTTGCACTTTACTTGTGGACAATGCCAAGGAGCTGGTCGATAGAATATGTGAGAGGATGGGATGGTAGTGAAGGGCGCATTCTTGATTCTGATCTCTGGGCGGTGCATAAAGCAAAAAATCAGGTAAACCGCGAGAAAGACCTAATAACAAGATAAGAGAGCTTCTTCATTGGCATTTTCTCGACAAAATTGGAGAGGCAAAAATACGTAGGAACTAATACTTGTTTTTGAGCCAAACATATGACACCATTTTTTTCTCAGCACCATGGTAGACAGCTCCCTACCGAATTACTTTGTGTCGAAGCCTTGATAATCCAAAATTCCAAGCAGAGTGGCTGCAGATTTTCCGCGCTTTTAATATTATCATCAATCAGACCTATAAAAAATATAAGGCAGAGAACCCACACGCCCGAACCGCCAACCAAATGAAGATTAACAAAAATGTCCAACGAAGTCAACACACGCTCCGCAGGCGCCCGAGCTCAACATCGCCTAACCTCCTCCATGCCTTTCGCATCTTTCTCTTAACATTGATTTGTATGTTGTTAGCAGCCGTTGTGTTATTCTCTGCCTTTCACAGTGGAAAGTACATAACCGAAGTTTTCATTAGCCGAACTCTTCGGAGAAGCTATACAGTTGCAGAGATGGAAGCACACTTTCAATGCGAGGAGGCCTTTGCATCTACACGATCATGGTGGACATCAGATCAATGGAGAGAGGTGCGTGACTTGTACCGTTATTTTGCAAAGAAGAATAGGGTAGGGACATATCAGATGGCCGAGGATATTACATTTGATTTGAGTGAAATCGCAGAGCCATTTCAAGCTGGCGAAGAAAAGGGGCGAGGTCTGAGGGCGGCCCGAGATATCCGCAAGGGTGAAAATGTATTCAGAATGACAAACAATACGATCGTTTTCATTGATGGACTTACGTATAGAAAGTTCCTATTTGCTCTGGAGGAGCTCTTTCCTACATTTGCTTGCGACATCATGAACTGGAACTGGATGGAAGATTTGGATGATGACGGTGTGAAGTTTGGTATCGCGGTCGATTTGAGTGACAGCAACCTCGTCAATACAGCAGATGAGGAAGAAGATGTCAATGTTCGGTGTGGTGAACTTGGAAAAGAAGATAGCTGTGACATGACGTTCTATGCCACAAGGTATATTCGCAAGGGAGAAGAATTGGTTACTGACTATGACGATTTTGTGTCACCATCTCACACTTTTGATGAAATGGGTTTGTAGTTGCAGTGGGTCCTACTTTTATGCAGACATGAGATTATTTTGAGGGGTGTGATCGGATTGCCACCATACCGTGCACTTTTTGCAGCGAATAATGATAATAATGAAGCTGATGATACTGATTCTGATGCTGCAGTTGACGCTTAAGAGTTCCTCATGTCGCAAGCAGTTAACCCCTTGACCCTCGGGCCTATAATAAAAGAGTAGTAACCAAAATAAAATAATGTTGTGGATGTTCTAATGTTGACCATATCGTTCGTATGTAGTACCTCTCTAGAGAGTACCTACCACTCTGTACCTACCTACTTAGATACCTACCTACTTCACATCATTATCTCGTCGCTCAAAATACTTTTTTCAGTGATTTCTATGGCTTTATGATCAGCACCATGTCGAACTCATCTTTAGGCGGCGGTGGCAGCGTCATGGACGTTCTTGATAGAGTCATTGGACTCCCGAGTAGTAGCAGTACTGCTAGTGGTACTAACAATAATAGCAATGGGGTGGCAAAGTCATTCATACCATCAAAGAAGTTCATTGGTTCCAAGCCCGGCTACGTCTTTCGGTCGTCTGATTTGGGCACTGGATATTACCTCGATGAACAAAATCAGCAGCAGCAACAGCAGCCACGAATTGATGACGGCAATCAAAAAAATGCGAAACGACCTCGATTCGAAGCAGATCAAATTGAACCACGCTCAGTCCGCTTCGACGCATCACGAGATACCACTCAACTCATCCCCAACAACAATAACAAGCGCCTCACCGGTTCCGAACTCCTCGCCCAAGTCGAAGCCCAGCAAGAAGAATCCGCACCCATCAAGACAATTCACGATCTCTCCTCCCGCGGCATACAATCATCATCCACCTCCTTTCTCAAAACCCTTGCTAAGAATCAGCTGCTGCGTGCGCAACACATGGATCAACCAGAAAAATTCATGATGAATGAGTTGGCATTGAATGATGAGATTCAACAGTTCAATTCAGTAGCGGTCAATATGAAGAGTTATTCGTATTTAGTCCAGTACAAAGTTATGGAGGGGTGGTTGACCTGTTTGAATCATGAGAATAGTGATGTGGCAATGAGTGTGGTGAGTGTTTTATTGGAGTTGATGGATCAACTGCTGTTGCAGGAGCAGGACTTGGGCGGTGACGAAGAAGAGGGAGCCATTACACCAATGGAACGGTTGGAGAATATGAACGTATTGGTTACTGCGTTTGTCAAGGGGGGTGGGTTAGATTTGATCACGTCCAATTTGGGACGATACGATGAAAGTGTCGAGGAGGATGCCAAGGGTGTGGAAGATGTTTTGACATTGGTAGAATCGTTACTTGATTTAGATCGTGCGGGAGTTTTACAATTTGATAACAGTTATGCAGCGGAGGAGGAGATGGATGGAACAATGAAAAAAATACCCTCGTCAATTGTATCGTGTATTTGTCAACAGACGACATTTCTATCTTGGTTGTTTCAACGGATTGAAAAGAGTAATGATGGTGACAGCGATGAAACAACAACAATAACAACTGTTGTAGATTCTTCGATTTCACCAGCAGTAATCAAGTTACATGCATCAGAGATTTTATCGGCAATTCTTCAACATGAAGACTACTCGGGCGAAACAAATGGATTGTGTAAATTATCATCCCTTCCTAAGTATTCGTCCGTGTTTGATGATAATGACGGCGATGAATCCGACAAAAAGCCTGCTGCTGCATCAACCAAAGGAGAAGACGGAAAGAACGAAAGTACTACAATAGACGGAATGGAAGCGTTACTGTTAGCGATTGCCACATACAGAAAACAAGACCCACAAGTAGAAGTCGATTGCGAATTCCTCGAGAATGTCTTTGATGCATTGGCTGCATCATTGTTACGAGAAGATAATGTTGCCGACTTTGTTGAGGCGGAGGGTATTGAGCTGATGTTGCGGTGTTTGAGACAGAAGGTTCATGCGGGTGGAGGGGCGTTGAAGGTTCTCAACTTTGCCTTGTCGGGATCATCGTCTTCTACGAAGATATACAGAACTGCTTGTGAAACGTTTGTCAGTGCGGGTGGACTGAAGGTTATCTTTCCGTTATATATGAGTCGAAAATCGGCAATTCCATGCCCTGCGGCGTGTAGTGAAGGTGGGAGTAGTCTTGCAAAGAAGGGAGGCAAGAATGGAAGTTCTTCGAGCAAACGTGCCAAGAGGGCAGCACAGGCAAGAAAAAGGTGGCTGGTTGAGATCGAACGTAATGCAATCAATGTAATGTACGCTTTGACGAGGCATGTCAGCAAAGATTCAAAGTATGATGCTCATTCAAGATTACTAGTAAAGTTTGTCGAGGAAGAGTGTGAAAAATGCGATAGAACAATTGAACTCTGTCTGAAATACGACGAAAAGGCCCGGATTGCTGAGTACCAGTACTTTCGTAGCGATGCAGCTGAGGAGGCAGAGCAAACTGGAGTAGACATTGAATTAGCCGCGCTTGATGCCAAGTTGAGGGGTGGTGGTGATTTATTCCACCGTACTTGTGCCATTCTATCATTTGCATGCGTTTTCTCGAAGCGTTGTCATGGACATGTGAGAGACCAATTGAAAATGAAAGGATCGGGCATTACCGTGATCAAGGAGGGTCTTATTGAGTTCTCCGCACTGCTTGCAGATGGACACCAAAAGTCGCAAATAGAGCGGTTCATCGCTGAGATTTAGCTTGCTATGAAAAAACATAGTGAATTAGCAAGAGAATAAATCTAAGTGCATGTCCGAAGTCCTGCCATGTCATCTTTCACTACTTTGCTGACAGAAGAGGGTCCAGCTTTGCTGTCCACACACATGCATCTACTCAACAGACACAGGTACGATATTATCTTATATGCACTTACACTTAACAGATAGAATTTCAGTTCTGATTGGACTTCGTCTTTCCGTGCAGAAAGCAATGGTCGTTCAACAATCCATTCTTCCCTACGATAGGAGGACGAAGTTTTGGATTTCTCTGTAAACATAACTTCATAGCATCAATCGCAGATTCGTCGACACCCCCAGGGTACGGAATTTCATGGTTGACATTGGTAATGGCCAAAACTTTCTGGGGAATACCATGACAATCAGCAAACGGTGTCTTGCCATAGACCATTTGATAGAGAATACAACCCAGAGACCAGATATCCGAAGGCCGTCCACACTTGTTCACACGAACTCCTTTCGCATTGGTACTCGTATCCATAATTGCCTCGGGCGACATGTAGCTCAGTGTTCCACTCAGCGTTTCTCTATACACATTGGTCGTATCTTCCCTCTCAATTGCTTTTGCTATTCCAAAATCTATCAGTTTCAACGCACCCCGAACAAATAAGAAATTGGCAGGCTTCAAATCAGAATGGATGATGCGTTCTTCATGGATGGAATGGACCGCAGTCAGCATTTGCTGCCACGTCAACCGTATGAAATTCATGTTGAGCGACGATCTGCCCGGACCACTTTTTTGCTTGGAAGAAAGTAGTTCTTGCTGACGGAGAACATAATTGAGATCAACTTCTCCAAGTTCCATCACTAAAAGGATTGATTTCCTTTCGTAGTCAACTTCAGCCGAGTATAGCTGAATGATTGCAGGATTTCCTTTGAGCCTTTTCAACAACGCAATTTCGTTTGCATATCCATCAATCGCTTGCTTGTTTAGTCCATCTAATTTGACTTTCTTGAGTGCCACCACGTCACACTCCGTGGATAGAGCTCTGTACACCTTGCAAGAACCTCCCTTCCCTATGACGCCAAGTTTGGCATATGGTTCTCCGTCTACTCGAATGATATTCTTATTCTCAATCAAAGGCAGGAATGAACAGTCCAATTGAGAAGTTGGTATCATCTTTTCAGATGTGTCTGCTTGGTTGTCAGAGATAGATATATCGTTGCTGCCAGCCCTTGACATTTCCAATCCTTGCTTCACATTATCACTGTCCTCCTTGCTTGATGTAGCTGCGGTCTTAGACTTGAGGATATTATCCTCCTTTCCCTCAAAAGAGCCTTCCGTCCCTTCATCAATTGTCGACATGCCCTGTGTCGAACCCGGCGCAGATCGCTTTGGAGGAACATCCGCCTTGCCACTACCGCTACTACTGCCATCGACTGACTCATCTTCCTTCTTCTGACGATCCGCAAATGGCTCCCAATTCAACATGTACCCCAAATCATTCCTCGTGATCTTCTTCACGGGCTGTTTGGCACCACCAACACCTTTACCATCCTCGTCCTCCTCCTCATCGGCTAATGTAACCTTTTTCTTCTTCTGTCGCGATACAACAATTCCACCACTACCACGTTTCGTTGGATCCCAACTCAACAAATAATCCAAATCCATATCCTTAATGGATGTAGATGGTTCCACTTCAATCGGGCTAATGTTGTCTTGAAAGAGACCAAGTTCCTTTGGTGAAATGTTGTTGTTGATGTTTTTGCTACTTTTGGATGTTTCCCTCTCATCAATACCTCTCTTTTCGGAATAGTCATCATCATTATCTTCATTGTCTTCATCCTCCACGGTTTGTGATAAAATGGCACCCAATTTACCACTACCACCACGTATTTTTTTTCTCGCTACGAATGGCGGTTTGGTACTACTACTTCGGTCACTACTCGATTTGAGTATGGAACGTTTTTTCGTGTTGTTGTTCGCATTGTTGATACCTTCTTCTAATTTGATCCGTGCCGCTTTTAACTTCAAGTCAAATGTATCTTCTGCATTCCCATCATCATCATCAATTTTGTCATTATGTTGGTTGTGGTTGTTTTCTATTTTGGAAGGCATTTGGTCTCGTTGAATTTGATACTGATTGGATCGTTTTTTGCCCTTCAATGTGGGTAGTGTGACACGTGCCCCTCCTCCTGGTGCAACTGGTGCGTTGGCACTGATGGTCGTATTGGAAGCAGGAGCAGATGATGTCGGAGATGTAGTAGGCTTGACATCATTCGTATTGAAGCGACGACAGCATTGCTCCAATTGCTTCATTTGAGTATGAAAAATATCAATCAATGAGGTGTCAGGATTGCCCATTGTCACTTTTAATGATCGTACTACTTCCTCTACCGTCGTGACAGTATTGCTGATTTGGTTGTTGCTGTTGATCAATAATGAGGTATAGAAATTGTCAGCCAATGAAGCAGTGAACGAACCAGCTCCAACACCACCACTAGCAGTAGTACCAAATCGTAATCGTTGTATGTGTCGATAAGTCTGGACAGCATCATTTTTTCGTAAATTGTCATCCTCTTCTTCACCATCATCATCACTGTATTTGAGCAGTACAAGTGCATACAATAGCCATAATTTCAACACCACCACCTCCTCCTCCATTTGCTCATGTTGTTGTAAATGAGAAGTACCATCGTCATCATCATCATCATTCCAATAATCCAACCTCTTGACAAGTTTAAATCGTGAGGTGGCCCTTCTCAATAATTGAACGAGACGTTTTCCCAAAGCAGCAATTTGTTGTTGTTGTTGCTCCTTATTTGTACCTGCAGTGGTAGAAATGTTACAAGTAGTAGTATTCGCCTGCAATGTCATTACCAATGCCTCATACCAAGCCTTGGCATTGTTGGCCAATTCTCCATGACATATTTGTTGACATAATTGTTCCTGTCTGCAAGTATCTACACCGTGATCATAATTTTTATCAGAGTCAACAAGACAGAATAGAGATTCTACAGTCTCACCATATCGAAGGACACGTGCCGATGGTTGTCCTGAGGCTGTATTGATGGAGAGGTAGGTTTCGTTCCCAATGGAGTTTAGCGTGTTGTCGTCGCCTTCTGTTGTCAAGTCTCGCAGTTGCTGCTGTTGCTGTCTGTTGGAACTGCCTACAGTGCTATTGGTACGAAGACTAGCGTTACTGGTGGTAGAGGAGGTCAACATGGAAGAAGAGGAGTGGGTGGCATTATCGTCGACAGTCAACGCTGATGCTGATGTTGTAGCAGTGCGTAGTTTTCGAGATGGATTGAGCGCTGGAAGTAACACTCGTCGCTGCTGTTGCGATGCTGACGATTGAGATGATGATTGTTGCAGTATTGTGGACTTGAGTGGTGCAGCAGCAGCATTATCATCGTTATCGATGAGAGTTGTATTTTCCTTGTTGGTGGCAATATTGATGCGACCGTTAGTACTTCTGACGTCGCTGTCGAAGTCTCTACTTTGCTGGTCCATGATGGCCACAACACCCCACTCTGCTGAATGATAAGGGTGCTTTAATTAGCGCTGCCTCTGAGTGGTGCCTCTCCTTCTAGCGTACTGTAGCATGTCCCCGGCAAATGTTCGATATGTCGAAAGTGATTTTGAAGTTTCCGTTACTCCATAGAGGCTTCTTGAGTCCGGCTCGACCGGCTTTATTCACGCTTGACTCGAACAGATACATACGTAGAAGTAGCTGTGAATTTTTCACACAACGGCACCTTGACGGCACCTTGACATTTGTTTACATAGGTGATGTTCGTTGATAAACATACCTAACAATAGAATAATAAATGGACGAATTGGCAAAGGAAATAGTTAGCTATTTAAAGCTGACGGATAGAGATTCCCGTCTCGTATTGGTGGCGAAAAGCTATTGGTGGTGGCGAAAGCGAAAAGCGAAAAGCCGAGACCGAGACGTTGGAGTCACACAGCTCCAGTTGGAAACGGTTTTCTCGTATTTAAGGTGTCTTATTATGACAACCACGCCCGGAGTGGCATAACAGAGCGGACGCATTTAGAATACAACTCTATGTTGATGGAGTTCTCTTGATGATGATGATACAAAGATAGAAGTTCAATTGGAAGAAGAATAAAGATAAAGGAGGATTGAGTTTGAGTAACGTCAGATTAAATAAAACGTTTGTACATGATATTGATGTGTATGTGTTCTCACTGCCCCGTCCCACAATCTGATGAATTTTGATACAACCCCGTGCTCATCATGAATTCTCATATGACTCCATTTTAGCACTGTTCAAGATTTATTCTCCTCTCTGCCATGCCCTAAGAAACAAGACACAGAGATGAGAAGGAAACTATGCACTGATGTTCTCTCACCAACCCAGACCAACTTCATCAAAGTCAGCAGAATATAGTGTATCGTAACTAGTCGTTATTTCCTCTCCCTTCTGGATGTCACGTGTAGCATAGAACAACGATGACACTTCGCTCTCTGGCAGAATATTCATTTCCTCCTCATCATCGGCCTCATTCACCAAGATTGAGATGGTGAATGAAGTCATAAGTTTCAGTGGACCATTCTTATGCAGTGGTTGTGTCCAAGTCCATTCTGTGACATCGCATGCCATCTCTTTTGTTGGTAGAGCAAACATGAAACGACGGAATGCATCTGCATTTGGAAACGAAACATCAGATATTGTGCCATTGTGCACTAACTCGCCTTCATGGATGTCACGTGATGCAAATAGACCTCTTCCGCTACCAGGAGATAGAGCAGCATAGAATGGTGGAGGATTTCCTTTGCCTTGTAGACTATATCCCTTGGTTGGAGGGATAGGGTCATCGAATACGTATGAGCTATCCACATGTTGAATATAGATGTCACGCATGGTTTGCCAATCTGCCATTGTGTAGAATCGCTTGTTTTCTTGATGAATATAGTATTTTTCGCATTCGTACTCTTGACGGAATCGCCCCCATGTCCAGTCATCTGGGACTTTGCCATATTTGTAGTAGCCAATGTGATCACCAACCATTGTTGCCACCATTGCTGCCACCACTGCTGCTGCTGCCGCAAACATGGTGCTGGCAGTTAGAAGCAATTTGATGGCAGATTTGGAACCCTCCCCTTTACGCTTGATATCCGCAAAAAATCGCAACTCTGGATTTGCCTTCGTCCAATTCTCTCTGGAGCTGTATGGAGTGAAGAGGAAAGTATCATGAAGAGTTTGTTGTTTGGGGGTGGAGTCGATGTCGATGGCGTGGAAGACTCCGTGGGGGGTTACATTATCCTCGTTTTTCACATCGCTCTTGTATGTAGATCGGCGGATGGAGATGGCTTGCTCCATTGTTGGCTGCTCTGGTTCTGGAGATGACGGCGCCGCAGTTTCAGAAGAGGTTGACTTGGTGATGCATGGTTCGTTCTCCTCTGGCTCTGGGGATGGATGGTGATTGCCTCCTTCTGACATGGTTTACTTGCACTTTACTTGTTGTGGCTCTCTGTTGGTGTGGTGAACAATTCCAAGGAGCTGGTCGAGACATAGAAATAGGAAGATGAGATGATGGTGGAGGTACAAGGGTATGTAGATATGACTCTTGATCTCGGAGTATGTCTGGAAGTAGTCGTGAATTATGTACCGAGTTCCTATATACCAATCATGCATCTTCATGTCCATCCGCGAGAAGCCAGAAAGCACTAAACAAGAACCCAAATAAGTACCCGGCTACATAAGGTAGTACACCCAAAGTAAAAAGGTGGTGTTGTACAGGTCTTGTATCTTGTACTTACATGCATAAGATCAGCATTGATTTGGAGCTTCCTCTATCTCTCGCTCTCGCTCTCTATTGTACTCTTTGTCTGTAGAGAGAGAGAGAAGAGAGGCACAGTTGCACACTCATGACATCATCTTTCCAATTTAATAATCTATAACCGATAACACACACAGAGCAGCATGGCTAGCAGACTCACTTCACTCTTGCGATCACGCCGAGGCCGAGGCGATGATGATGACACGTTGACGTTGCCGGTGACGATCATGGGCGATGAGAAACGTTCAATTAAGCTAGGTAGATGCAGAAAACCATCTTCATCTTCATTGGTCAAATACATTCTGGGAGTTGGAGGGGCAGCGCTCATGATCTTTCATCACGGAAAGAACAAAGGACCACCGCGCCTGCGGGCCATGACGCGGACATATCTACGACATCAAGATCAAGATTGGCACAAATGGTCTCGGCATGATTTCAGAGCTCAATTCCAATGCAGCCATCATCTAAGTGCTGGAACGAAATCGGTCCCTACACTTGAGTACTGGCAAACTCTACGCGATGTATACAACAGTGAAGTTGATAGTTCTGTTCGATTTGATGACCCCGTTCCTCCAACACAGGGATACACTCTCAATGAGAACGGGGCACCTCCTTACTATGCAAAACTTTCCCCGGGTAAAGGCCGCGGTCTTTTCGCATCTCGAAATATCCAGGAAGGGGAACTAGTGGATGGCATTGAGGGTGGGACAAAATCTTTCATGATTTTTACAACAATTGATGCCATGAGGCGTTATTTGATGGCATTACCAGAGCCGATGGCTTGTGATGTGCTTGAGTGGACTTATACGCAGAAAATTGTGAAGGGAGGACCACCGGTGTTGGTTGTTGTGAGTGATATTTCAAGTTTAATGAACGCCGCCTGGGATGACGATGCTGATCCAAATGTCATGCCGAAGGACAAAACCTCATCCATGTTGCTTTATGCCACTCGCGACATAAAGAAAGATGAAGAAATCTTGATGAGCTATGGCGTATTTCCAGGTAGTATTTGGTAGTAGTAGTAGTACTACGTACTCCTCACTCTACTCTGCTACATGATACGATTGCTCAGCTCACTGCGCTCGACTTCCCGATGCTCTCTCTAGCCCCATTTTTACAATGAAGACTCTCTGGGGCCAGTTGATTTTAGACTCTAAGTGCCGCCTCATGCATCATAGTTGTTATTAGGTAGACGCCTTTTGTGTATATTGTCAATGTAAGATACCTTCTAACCATCTCAAGAATGCCTCAGCTTATCTTGCTACTCTATCTCGTATGTCGATTACAGTGCACCAACTTGCAAACTGATACCAAGCCAAGAAAAGAAAGCTCTTCTGAATATTGTATGGTCTCTATTATAGAAGGTGTATAGTGTAGACACTTTTGAACTTTTGACGCATTGCAGACATGAATTCAGCAAACACCTTCGGTCAAAGCGCCTATATCTAATGTATCTTACTCGTCATGATATACAATTAGACCAGCCTAAAAGTAAGAGAGGGAGAGATATGTGCATGATTAATTGAGTCGATCGAGAAAAGATGCATGTCTCATCACTTTTCCATCAATAAATCATCTTCAATCAAAATAACCGCAAATCAAAAACCATGATGAAGACGACCACAAGCAAACCAACAATACAAGCAAAGCATGATAATGTTGTACACCAACACACTTCACAGACAACCTCAGCGCTTAGTCATTAAATATTCTTCTCTTGCTGCAGCATTGAGAGCGACAGCAAAACGATCATGTTGTCGAGGAGCACACAAAAGTTTCGTCACCCGAAGATGCAGTCCATCATTATCTCATCATTGTTATCGATTATCATTGACTTGGCCAGCAGAAGCAGCAGCAGCAGTAGTTACTACCAAACATGGATATCATTCATATACGAATGCGTCAAGACAAGTCCTTTCAACTAGACAATTGTCTTCAACATCAAGCGCAGGAATCTCAATATCGCTAGCCGACTTGGAATACAGAGTCGCTGAATTAGAACAACGCGCATCACAGGACAAGCGACTGACCAATGTAGATGTGCAGCAGGAACTATGGCCATTGCTTGCCGATTGTGCCCAGGATGTCTTCTCGTCATATTCATACAGACCATCGTCATCGAAACTACGATTGCAAGAGCAAGCTATTTCCAGAGCAAAGTTGTGCCATCGAATCTTGGATATGTGTCTAAAGGAAGTGGAGGATCGTAGAGTCTTCCTTTGGGATTGGTTACAGACAACAACGGCAATGAATAATGAAAATGACAGAAATGATCATCTTCACAGTAACAATAACTTTTCACCCACCAAATTTTGGAATGAGGCACCCCATCCAACCCGACAAATGTTCAATCTCGTCCTTTCCTCTTGGAAAACTGTCATTACATCATCTTCCTCCTCCCACTACCAAGAACATTCCAGCACCCAACAACAACAACAACAACACATACTCCAACTAACCGAGGAAGCCGCCAAACAAGCATCGACCCTCCTCCACCAAATGGAAGAAGAATACTCTTCCGATGTTGCATTCATTACAGAATACAATGCTCGTGTGGATAAGGGACGTTATACAACATTATTGGTGGGTGCTGCCAGACCAGATGTGAGGAATTATAGTGAGGTGATTGGTTGTTGGGGTTCATGTATTGATAATGGTGGGGGTGGGAAGAAGGAACGACGTCGTGACGAGTATCGTGATGAGAACAACAACAGTCACAACAGGAGCAGGAGCAGAAACAACAACCCTGATATTCGAGATGGTATGCTTCAACAACGATTACGGCTAGAAGCATGTGCAATGAAGGCAATGATGGAATTACTGGAATCCATGGAAGAAGATTTGTATGGAACATTTATCAATAGTGACACGACATCAACTATGCAACAACGGAAGAAGCCTCCTCCAGATAGAGTATGCTACAATATCATTTTGGCTTCCATGGCAAGACAGTTGAACCCGTCATTGTATGAAATGAGACTTGTATTGCAGCGAATGATGGAAAGAGTTCAATTTGAACTTGAAAGAGAAAGTGATGATGATAATGATGATGTTGACGATGAAAAGTATGCTTATGCCATGTCCTTCTTTCCAGATATATTTAGTTACAATGCTCTTATGGAAGCACGAGCCAACAGAGCTGCCATGTTCACCTCTGAAATTTCAACGAAGCATTCTCGTCAGTTTGATACAATGCAACGACTACAACGACCACAATCTCAATGGCGACAACAATTGACAAATGAGGTCCCTAAACCAATGAAGAGTAGATTTACTTCAAGTGAGGAGGAAGCTATTCTGGCGGAACAAATGTTGGAAGAGATCAATCATATTTCGACTGTGTCTGTCCGACCAAATGTATGGAGTTATAACGGTGAGTCTTGTGTGTAAGTATGCAAGTATGTATCTGATGTGTATTGATTGAGTTTAACTGAGAAAATGCTGTGTCGTTAGCCGTGATCAAAGCTTGGATCAAAAGTGGTACTGAGAGAGGTCTTCATCGGGCAGTGTTACTGTTGCAATCATTGGCTTTAAATGGAATGAATAGCAATGAAACTGCGTATATGAACGATGAAGGTGACAAACCTGGATCTTTTTCAACTACTTTGTTTGATCGGATTGCTCGCTGGGGTACTACCATGCTATCAAAGAACGACAGTAGTGGACGACAAGCTGGAGATACTAGAAGGGAAAATGCGACAAGGAACAGATCCAAAATTTACGATAGAAATGGAAATGATCCCAATTTCGGAGGTTTTGGTGGAGTAGGAATAGCAAATCGTTTGAATTATCTGGCGCAAGACATCCCTGCGAAGAAGTCTATCCAACCGTATACTGATCAAATTTCTGTTGGAATGCATAGTCGGATGTTGCTAATGAGCTCAGCGTTACAATCAAGTGATGCACAGTCCTCTAACAGTAATTTATCAGATGCTGAGGTCACTGGCGAGAAAAGGGGATTGGATCCAGTAGGTCCTTTGCCTCACATTGAACCTGATATCCTGCCAGATATAACTACATTTCGGTTGCTTATAAATGGTGAGTCAATTAAATGTTGGGTTCATATTACCCTTGTCATTCCTTGTCATTCTCACACCAAAGCGTGATATGCCCATACCAAATCAGCGATGGAACGGCGTGGCTCGATCGCTTCTGCAAAACTAGCGGAAGACTTGTTACATTTGCTAGAAGAGTATTATTTTGAGCTGGCTCCTACCACTGCAATCTATAACTCGGTTCTCAATGCTTGGAGTCAAGCGGGGAAAATGGGAAATGATTCTAAAGTTTCATTCTATGCGGCAGAACGTGCTTCTACCCTGTTGGACAAGATGTTGGATGAAGAACGTCATCTAACTGGCATGTTACCTCCACCAAATGAGTCTAGTTTCTTGATGGTGATAAATTCATTGTCGCATGCTGCCAATTCAGCGTTGAAAGCGGGCAATATTACTGATGCTGAAAATGCAGCAAACAATGCCGAAGAACTGTTGCAAAAAATGGAACTACAGCCATTAGAAACACGCCAGATTGCGCTGTCGTGTCGTGGTAGCGTACTGAGAATATGGGCATCAATCAGTGGAATGCCTGGGTCACATGGTGGCTACGCTGCCCGTGCACAAACATTGCTGATGAAAATGGCGGAAGAAGCGGGACATTTGCCGATTGATGCCATCTATTTCAACGTGGTCCTTGATGCTTGGGCAAGAGATTTGTCCCGAAAGGGCGCAGGTCAAATCATGAGTCGATTATCAAAGCCACGTGCTTTACTGATGGATTTGATTGGTGACAAATATAATGCTATGCCAGACAACAGCTCCTTCAATCATGTTATACGAGCTTGTTACGCGCCCTGGGCTTCGAGGCAGAACGTTGAAGAAGATGGTGATAGAATGAATGCGTGGGAAATGGCGTTTGACATTTATTCAAAAATGGCTGGAAGACATCACGGATCTTGCCGTCCTGATGCACACACTTATACCCATATGTTCAAAGCTATTGCTTGTTTGTGGCCAAAAGCGATCTCTAAATCTTCTGACGAAAGGCTGGCGCTGTGTAGGAATATCTTTCAATCATGCTGCCAAGACGGACAACTTACCAAGACATCATTTTGGGTCCTCAGTACACTTCTTGAGCCGTCTGAATTGATGGATCTCCTGTCTGACAAGTTGGGAGACATAAGTATGATGACCAAAGAATTGCATTACAATCCAGATCGCTTGTATACTCAAATGCCCGCGGAATGGAGCAAGAATGGACGACACTACAAGTCGTTAAATCGACACAAAAAATAGAAAAGCAATAAGCTCGAGTTCTATCTACATAGCAACTAATTTTAAAGCCTAGCCAACCAACTGCCACCGTCAATTACACGACATTCGATCGGAGAAGATCACATCATGTGAAGTTGTCGCTCCCGTCTGAATTCATGATTCGTAGTTTTCTCTTCAATTTGTCGCATCAGAATCAAGAAGGATACTCGTAGCATTTAGTTGGTTTTTGCTTTTTTCGATGATGGCTCATCTGACTTAATAATTGTATCCGCAACAAAGTTTTCATCGTACGCAGAATCATGCACACCTGCACATCTTCCAGATGGATCAGCCCTAAGCGCGAAAGTAGCATCCCAGTTCATCGCACGTTCTGTCGAGCAGGCAATACTCTTACCACCAGGAACAGTCTTCTCTGCCGCTTCACCAGGGAAAATCTCCTCAAATATCATGCGGTAACGGTATCCTTCCTTCGTTGTGGGTGTGTTGTGTGGGTAACGGTTAGCAGCGGCGGCAAACATTTGATCGGATACTTCTCTTTCCGCAATTTCTTTCAGACTATCAACCCATCCATATCCGACACCTATCAAACGAACATATTGAATAGAAGAGTTAGTAGGGTGAATAAATATAAGATGCACCGCCGAAAATCAAAACAAGCAGTAGCTTACCATCACTGAACTGTTCCTTTTGTCTCCACAAGATATGATGAGGCAAGTAAGGATCATCAGGAGTATCGAATGCCTTTCTAATGGCGTACTTCTCAATGCGCGTATCTTCCTTACTCACACAAGGTCCTTTCACGATCATCTTCTCCTTTGGATCTAAGTTCATTGCCACCTGAAGGAAGTCTGCATCCAAGAATGGTGTCCTTGGCTCAACACCCCATGCGGACATAGCCTTGTTGCATCTCAAACAATCATACATATGAAGACGGCTAATCTTGTCCACAGTCTCATCGAAAAACTCCTGTGCATTAGGCGCTTTGTGGAAGTAGAGGTATCCACCGAACACTTCGTCAGCACCCTCTCCTGACAAGACCATCTTAATTCCCATTGCTTTGATCTTACGAGACATGAGATACATAGGAGTCGAGGCACGAATAGTTGTCACATCATATGTTTCAACGCTACGAATCACTTCCCTGATAGCATCGGCACCCTCCTCAAGGGTATAAGTGTAAGCATGATGAATAGTTCCCAAGAAGTCTGCAACTTCCTTTGCCGCCTTGAGATCTGGACTTCCTTCCAATCCTACAGTGAACGAGTGTAACTTTGGGAAAGAGCTGGAACGACGTGCCACATTCCTTGCGCAAATGGATGCGACAAGAGAAGAGTCGAGACCACCAGAGAGGAGTACACCCCAAGGGACGTCTGACATCATACGCCTAACTACTGCTTTTTCAAATGCATGGCGAAGGACGTCCTATTATATTGTAGAAGAAAGAGTTAGTAAATACACATGATATGTCAAAGATTTTCGAGATGAGCTGTTCGATGGATGGAGTCCAAACAATACATTCTCGGTCTTTCAACAAATGACTTTACAAAATGAAACAAACATATGTATCTTACCGCCTGATACTTGTCAGTTGGTGGAGGTAGCCCCGGCTTCATCTCGGGAGCCCAGTTAGGCTTGTACCATCGAACGAATTTTCCAGCGTTAGGTCCCTTGTTGCTATAGCAATGTCCCGGTGGAAAATTCTGAAACTTGTTGCATTCATGAACCAAACTCTTCATCTCACTAGCAACATAGACGGATCCATCATTTCCCCATCCAATATACAAGGGAGTTTTCCCAATATGATCACGAAAGATGAAGTAAGTATCAGTTGTCTTATCGTACATGATAACGGAGAACATTCCACGAAGCATATTGGGAAGTTCGGGAGTAGGAATTCCATCCATCTCGGACCATAATGGGAGCATCACCTCACAGTCACTTCCCGTTTTGGGTGTGTATGGGGTGGACAATCCAGCGTAGATTTCTTTATAGTTGTAAATCTCTCCGTTAGCTGCCACGATAATATTGCCATCGGGTGACACGAGAGGCTGCTCACCCGACTCGGGATCCATAATGGCAAGACGCTCATGAGCGATACCGTGGTTGAGTGGCCGCTCGCCATCCTTTTCGACGACGAGGTAACCGGACCAATCTGGGCCACGGTGACGCAGTTTGGAAGAGCATTTGATGAGCTCCTTTCGAAGCTCGGTGGTTTCGAGTGAGGAGGAGAAAATGGCAAAGATTCCACACATTGTTGTTCAGCCAGATGATTACTAATGGTAGCAGTCAGAGTGTAATGGAAGTGTACACAATGCTTTTCAGAAGCAACCAGTGATGAAAAGTTCCGGAATTGAATTGAGCAGCACTATTACTTTTTATGGCAGAGGCGGGTCGTCGTGGTGGCAAGTTCCATGTGGCGGTGGCTGGAACCTCTTTTCTCCCTGTTCCTTTCCGTACCTGTTCCTGTTCGACTGCATTCTTTCTCTTTTCAAAGAAAAAGATACCTCCGTCGATCTCAAATCAACAAAATGGATTGGGAAGGCGAATTATAGCAGATTATACTATGGAGCATCTCATCCTCTTTAATTGTACTATATGAAGACCATAAATCCAAAGCAATTCAACTCAACTTACCCCCACATCAGAGTAAAACTGCGAATTATGAAGATTGCAATGAACAGATTCTAGTGCTCTAGTGGCACTCATCAGGACACATTTTTGGTTTTATTCGCTTGTCCTCTTCTACTTATGCATGCACGTGGATTACATATCAACTCTAACTTCGAGAAGGTCATCTACAGTCTGCAATAAAGCCTCTCCGTACACACCCTAATCTTTACGTGTCTAGCGACGTCGCCTATTAAAGTATCCATAGCGCTTTTCGATTCAGTTACTTAAATATTTAGTTGGTCATGATACTTCACAAAATGCTCGATATTTTGTTCTTATTTTCATTTTTTCTCACACATACAATTTCTTTTGCTTTCCACATACATCACACAAGTGATTCCATTGTCATGAGAGATTTTTCGTAATTTCTACCAACCTAGTATGGTACGTAGGTCCGCCTGCTTTGATTTTTTCATCTCGGCATATTCGCTGTCGACAGCAACCGCATTAAATCCTTGTCCTTGCTCACCATTGTCGGTAGCAACTTCTTCGGGTCCTTCCCCTTGCTTGCTATTGTTCATAACAATTGCTCCAGATCCTTGTTCGACATCAACTGCCCGTAGTGTCTGTGTCTTGGTCGATGAATTAGCCAGCAACACTTCAAAATTGGCAATCTTTCTTTTCTTATCATCTTCGGAGAGACTCGTGTCTGAGGAGATAGACTCCAGAAGAAATCGAAGACCATCGTTGGTAGCAAGTGCATTGGACCCTTTCCCTTGCTCACCATCGGAAGCAACCGCATTAGATCCTTGTCCTTGCTCATGATTGTTGGTAACTTCTGAAACTTCAGACCCCTGTTCGACGTCAACATCAAAAGTCGCAACCTCTTCAGGTCCTTCCCCTTGCCGAACACTAAGACCACTAACTACCGATTCAATGTCTTGGTTGAGGTCAACAGCAACATTCTTTTGGATCTGAATCTGATCTTTTTCTTTAGCCGGACTTCGACAAAGCGCAACAATGAGCCACAAACATCCCGTCAAACCAATCCCCGTGATCGTGCCAGCTGCCATCCCTAGCTCTGCGTACGGCATCGCCCCACCAGTGCTCCAGCATGATCCCTCGCCTGTAATTGCCGTTGACACGCTCACCCCGTCATATTTCGCACACAGTAAAAAGAGCGAGACATAGATGATGGCACCAACGATCAGGATGAAGGGAAATAGTAGGACGCGGAAAGAGCAACACTTTCTCTCGAGAGAGGGTGTATTGAATGCCTTGGTGACGATAGGTCCCACGGTGCAGCCAACGCATGCACCGATGGGGAGGGCCATTACTGAGATACCGAGACCCATTGTTGAGGCGATACGTTGTTCTTTTCTTTAGATTGATGAGAGTATGAAATCTACAGCGTAGGCCAGCTATCAAACTGCCTACATAAATCAACTTATACTACCATAAGCACTTATCTCTGCAAAGAAGGAATGTTGTGTGATGAGTTGCTAAGTATGGGAGGCACCTCTCCACCAACCACCAACAGATAGTCGTCCGACCTTTCTGCCGACCATTCGTGTAAGTATTCCTGCAACACAATTCAACGCACGGCGATCACCAATTGTGCTTCTCATCGGCGAGGCTACCTATGTAAAGGCCAGATACCTGTGGCTCTCTATCTACTCTACTTAGAGAGAGGCAGGTATGTACTTTATCAAGACTTCATCATCTGATTCTTTTCCTAGTTTTCCTGCCGTTGAGATGCAAGTAAATACTTCTTACTCCTCTATAAGTACCTACTTACTTACTCTGGGTTCTCATTGAAGAGATGCGAAAGAGAGAGTGTAAACGTCGCTCTGACAAAGATAGGTATTCTCAGTAAAAAGTCAATTTTGACTGTCTTTCTCCTTTTGAACTATTTTATGAATACTTATTAAAAATATATCAGACTTTAACATCTTCAGACACACATGGTAGGATGACCTTAGGATGACCCACTTATTCTCAGTCATAGGGAACATCAGTGTCACACCCATGTACCTGATGTGTTGTGCGTGGATCGTGACCCAAGGAGACGAAACTGCTGGCAAAAAAGGTGATCACATGTTCCTTACCTTTTAGACAAGCCTTTATCCCATAGTCACCGTTATTTCTTTTCACTTTATTAGATTTACAGGCTCTTACAATACACAATACCGCGAGACAAAATCTTCGGTTCGGTTTGCATGATTGGGCAGCATTGGGCATCTGCCGCGGCTAACTAGAGATAGGTACGCTTTCATACGATTATTTTGTAGTGCGCCATTCTAAATTAATCGTAACACTCAATCAACCGCAACACCCCCCAAAGAATACTCTAACATCCAGCAGCAGCAACACCATGAATCTCAAACTTGGCGGCAATACGCTGAACGGCAGCCGCCGTTTCACCGTCTCCGATTGGGAGGGCGCCGTCGAAGAACCTCAGTCGGGAGATGTCTCTGTTCCACAGCCGGTCCGCAACACCAGCGTCCGCAGGGGATCTGATGACTTCGCTGACAACAGCAACAAGCCCTCTTCGGAAAATTCTACCGCCCCATCAGTATCTGATAATCACAGCACAACAGCTACGACGAGGCGCCGTAGTTCTGTCGGCTCGGCGATGAAGGGGAGCATCTTCCGTCGCTTTTCGTTCATGGGTTCTCAAGAAGGAACGGTGGAGACTGCTACTGATTCGGGATCCGATCGTGGGACCGATTTCACTTCTTCCTCTGGGTCGAATATCTGGAGTAAGCTGATGAGCCAAAATGAGTCATTATGGGACGGTGTTAATGGGAAGGAAGCATTTGAGGATGATGATGATGATTCCCTCTACGATGAAGATGCAAACAGAAGTGTTAATTGTCGCAAGAGCATGAAACGTTGCGGATTAACCTGGTGGTGGGAGACACAACACTTCTTTTCGACAATAGTGAAATATCCTCATATCTTGGTGCTAAGTTTGTTGACGTTTGGTGTGCTCTGTGGTGTCTTAATGGCGGCGATTACTGCTGAGAAAGAGAACTACATCGAGAAGCAAAAAGCGACTGCGGAGTTTGTGGTACGTATGCCTGTAAACCAAGCCATGAACTTACTCTGTATTTAGATTGTTTAGATTCATCTCATGCATAATATGCACTTTTATTTTGCTTATTACAGGCTAGGGAGACGGCAAATTGGTTTAAAGATGAATTTCGTCGTGCTATGCTTCCTCTCTACTCTGTTCAACAGGGAGTTCTTCATTCCGGCTACTTTGACTCTTTACCTGAGAAGATTGGTCGGTACCCTAATCTTCTCATTCCAGGAACCGAAGAGACTCCCTTTACCATGCGCAATGTGACAGGAATTTGTGATGACCGTGACATGATCAACAAGTTCAGGAGTATTGTCCGACCCGTCAATAAAGATAATGACTTGGATGGGATTGTCGTAGGTTATCGTCTTTTCCCCAATAATGTTGCGTGCCTCACTGAGCCTCATGCGCAAGAATCATCGCCCGGATTCAACGCGATGGACTTTCCCCAGGGCGAAGCTCTATTGGCATCTGATAATGTCTTCGGGCTAGATACGGGCTCTACTGGATTCCCTTTGTGGAAAATGATCACGACTGATCTCTTCATCAATCGCCAATTCAACATATTTGGCCCCTTTAACATGGCCCCTATGACAGAATTGATATGTGGTCACTTGGCAATTTGGAGGGATGTCGATACTACCGATGTCGTCCAAGACACACTCAACGTCCACGGTACTGAAGTTGAAGGTGCTTGGTAAGTAGATTTGACCAGTTGAAAACGCCGCAATTTTCGTTTCTTTGTACTTACTCAATTGTCACTTCTATATGTTAACAGGGGCTTCGTCGTGAACTTTTTGGACTGGACCAAGATGAAAGACAGGTCGGATATTTACAAAAGGTTTGCCGACTGCCATCTTGAATTCGATTTAACTAGGGTCTCTGGATCTACTGTTGGCCTCGATTCTGCCTCATTGGCCAAGTCAGAGAATGCTGATAAATTGACCGATAAAAATGCTATTTTTGTCACGACTGATTCTCTCCACGGAGAATGGCAAAACAAGGTTGGAAGTCTGAATGGATGGGAACCTGCATGGTATCCGGGAGCAGTTGCTGGAATTGTCCTCGCATCATTCATCCTCGCCTTTCTGACAGCTTCTACGGTATGTTTTGCGAAATTCGGTATTTTCTCCCCATTCAATGTCTCTAACTCTAACATCGCACATCCTTTTGGTCACTTTGCAGCTTGTGGAGAGGCAACTTCACCGTAACCTTCTATACAAAGTGATGCCTCGGAGAGCTATCATGAAATTGCAGCGTGGGCAGACTGTGCTAGAAAAGTTTAACCTTGTGACAATATTTTTCTCTGACATCGTAGGCTTCACTAATATGGCAGGAAATATGACACCTATTCAAGTGATGAAGGTAAGTCTGAGAAGTGTACAATCCTTCTCGTCGCTGCTTGTCGCACTTGCTGATAAATCTTTTCCTCTTTTGTTCTAGATGCTCAATGAGCTTTACACGGAATTGGATAAACTCGTAGAGAAGCACAACGTATATAAGGTAGAGACAATTGGAGGTGAGTCTGAGAAGATTTATGTACACTATATCGCATCTGCCGGCACTGCCAACATTGCTGACACAACTGTTCCTCTTGTTCTAGATGCATACATGGTTGTTGGTGGGGCACCAAGCAGAGTGCCTGCTCCCGTTGCTGCAGAGCGTGTGGCATTGTTTGCATTGGAAGCTGTCAACTTTGTTAGAAAGTTCCGAACAAAGGAAGGCAATCAGGTAAGATAATTGACTTGCTCATTATCTCTTTAGTCACCAATCACATATTCCTTACTCACACTTCGTTTCCCGTCATACCTACTAGATCTTTATTCGAGCAGGTTTGGCTTCTGGGCCCACTGTTGGAGGTGTTGTTGGGCGCTCAATGCCTCGCTATTGCTTCTTTGGAGACACGGTAAACTTTGCGAGTAGAATGGAGAGGTAAGCCTGGGAATGTGTATGATATATTATTTCACACCTGTCGCTACTGGTCGCATTGCTGACATTTCTTTTCCTCTTTTCTGTTTCTCTTTTCTTTCCCAAAGCACATCGAAGAAAATGAAGATCCAGGTCGCCGACATCACCTACCGTCTGCTTCAAGATGCGCCCACGGCAAGTTTTGTCATGACCAAGAGAGTTGAAGGTGATATTGTTGGAGTACAGGTGAAGGGCAAGGGGCACCAAACTACATATTGGATCGAAAGAGCTGGACCAAGAGCCTGGGATTCATATGTGAATGACGACCCTGAAGATGTAAAGAGAGATGTTGAGACTCCTATAATCAGCTCGAAGAAGTCAAAGGAGAATTACGGAGTCAAAGAGGCTGATGCAGCTGTGGAAGAGAGGAATTATACTTCGGAAGAGATTTATGATGCGATGTCCTCACAAGACTGGGAGAATTTGGGCCATGCATCTTCATCTCTTGTTGGTGCTACCGATGACAGCTACAGCTTGGGATTCCGTGCCGGCGCTTTACTTGAACATCACTTGCTGTGTGTCCTGCAAGAACGTGACCCAAATGCCGAGATGAGCCTTTCCACCAAAATTCAGCTCAATCAGTTCGTGCAAGAAGTGTCTGAGACCTATGGTAACGCAAAGTTTCATAATTGGTCGCATGCTAATCACGTAACTACCTCGATGAACAAGCTTTTGGCCGTGATTCAAGAGGGAGGAGAAGAGCTTGTTCCCCTGAATAGCTTTTCACTTGTGTTTGCGGCCTTGGTTCACGACGCGGGCCACACGGGAATGTCGAACAAGATATTGAAAGATATTGATCATCCTCTCTCGAAAAAGTTTGATGATAGCATTCCCATTGCCGAAAAGAATTCGATCAATATTGCGCTCAATATTCTTTTCCAAGAAAATTTCTCGTCTCTTCGCAATGCAATCTTACCCGGTGACATGGATAAGATAGAGTTTGCGAGGACATTGTTTCAAAGCATTCTCATCACTGATATTGCCACTCCAGATCGTGTTAAGCTTGGTATCGAGCGTTACAAAGCTTCCCAAGGAAACGAAGACCCCGATGCAGGACTTTGCCCTCTTTCAAATCACATCTCTGACTTGTTTGACGGTGTAGGATTGGAGGAGTCGGTGAAGGACGAGCACCCTGATGAATTTGTGGTGACTAGCAGTGGGCTTAAAAGATGTGTGAGGAACGAACATCTGATGCTCCTTTCAGACGTAGGTCATTTGTGTCAATCGTGGGAGAATTTCATCAAGTGGAATTTCCGCTTGTTCAAAGAGCTGATGGATTGCTATAGGAAGAAGTTGTGTGATAATCCTCGTGAGGTAAGTTTGAAAATGGCAAGGCAAATTTCTGTCTGATGCCTAATCATTCAAGTATAATTCTCACGTCCTGACAACGATATTCTTCTTCTTCATAGACTTGGGTACAAGGTCAAATCGACTTCTTTGATAAGTACATTATTCCGCTCGTCGAACGCTGTCGCATCCTTTTCCCAGAGGAGTTTAGCGAGGCTCTCCTCACCAACGCGATGAATAATCTCAAGCTGTGGACTATTTTTGGTGTTCAGGCCACGAACATGATGGCATTGGGAGTCAGGAACGATGAAAGAGAAGACGCTGTGCTTGTGGATCTGTACGGTCTTGGACGCGATTATCTTGAAAGGATTGAAAGCAAAAAGAGTAAATAGGCACGCTGAGTCAGGTTGGCGGGGAGCGGTTACCCAACTATTCATTATGGCTGATATGTCAAGATATATATCGAAACAACAAATCGAATGGGTTGTGTGGACTATCAAGTATTCATATTCATAGTATCTGGTTGCTATCTTAGGATTCAAACAGCAGCAAGCAAAACAAAACAGAAAGTTAATTAAGGACTAACAAGCACTGTCTAATCAAGAGAAAGCTTTTCTTCCAGTACACAGTTTACTCGATCACAGATATCTTTCTTCGGCGACGCATACAAGGTAATCTTTTCTTGACTTTTGTCAAAATGTTTGCTTCGGTGATTTTCTCTCAAAGTTTCAGATTTAGACTTGAGTTCACTTCTTGTAGGAGTATCTTCGATCGACGCACCCTTCTCTCTGACTATGGTGTGTACATTAGCATCCTCGTGATCGGCCGCTGCTTTTGGAGAGACGCGGCAGTTTAGATCTTGTCCTGGCGTTTGAGGTCTCGATTGACTCCCAGCGTCTAACTTAGGGACAAGTCGAATGCCTCCAATCTCTGATAATATCCTTCCCAGGGTCTTCTCTGTGAACTGAATCACTTCAAGTACTTCTGACGCTACCTGAGTTGAATTGGTCAAATCTATATCACCAAGCTTTGGTGCCTCTTCTGCGAGGAACAGCGTCGAGTGAAACGGCATCAGCCGATTAAAGAGACCATTACTACCCTGTCTAATTCCAACAAGAAGTTCCCCAAGTCTTTCATTTGCAGACTTAGCAATCTTGACTTCTGCTTTCTCATCGGCAATAGAAGACTGAATTTCTCCCAACACATCTCTGTTCCATTCAATATCACCTACTCCATTTGTTTTAATTCTATCGAGGGAGTCTTGATCATTAGAAAGCGTTTGCTTGGTTTCCTTCAACCTCTCCTCGACTTCTTTCTTCTCCTTTACCAAGCGCTGACGAGTTGTATCGTGCTGTGATATTTTCATGATCATTTCTTTTAGACTATTCACCCCAGTTGTCTGCTTGATATAAGCAAAGCACTCATCAACCTCACTCAGTTTTACTGCATTCTCTTCGAGAGTTTTGTGCAACACTTGCAATTGAGCTTTGCGCTCTCTCATTGTTTTCTGTAAACGCTCCCTCTCATCCTTGTTGGTGTCTCGAAATGACTCATGAAGTGCCATATTAGTATTCATTCTCTCCCTGTTCCATTCCTCCATCCTTGCAGCATCCTCAGCCTCCGACCGCAATGCATTGAGCTCACGCACCCGTCTATCCTCGGCGATCTTGGTGTCTTGTATGGTTTCATCCAGCTCGACGGACGCACAAGACAAGCCACTTTCTACCTCAGCAAGCATTTTCTTCCTCCATTCTCGCTCCTTCTCTGCAGAGGATAGAGTATCTGACATTTCTTCTATGTGGCTATCCATTGTGACGGAATTCTTCCGAACACGCTGCCGCATAAAATTCAATTGATGACGATAAAGAAGAATCCTATCTGAAGAATGGTTTGTCTCTTGAATCTCTGCCGATAATCGTGTTATTTTCCTCGCATCAGAATTGTTTCCCTCTAGCATTTCATGAAGGGCCTTTGATTCCCTTTGCAATCCAATGAGATCATCGCATCGAGATTGAACTTCGTCTTCCAACCTGTCTGCCTCTGCCTTTGCGTCATTGTACTTCCGAGCACATAGCTTCACGCCAACATCCAGCGATCGCATTTGTCCGCACGCATCCACATGATTTGACCCACGCTGCTGTGCCTCTCGCTGCTTTTGTACCGCAAGGATTGCTCGTTGTCTTGATGCGGCCATCGCTGCTATGTCTTTCGTTTTGAAGCGACGAGAGGCGTCTTCAAGCTCATGCCGAGTGAATTGTTTTGATGATACGATTCCAGTCGAATTCTTGGATTTGAACGGAGCACATGATGGTAATTGCCGTTTTCGAATGTTGTACTGCAGATGCAGTGGTGGAGTCATAGTGTCAATCGGACCCTGCTATCTCCTTTCATCGATTGCTATCGAGTGGACGAACAAGATGGAACATGAAGAACGAAAAGCAAGAGCTTGACGAGCGGATGACGATGCGATTGATCGGGTGAGATACCCCTGATCAAATTCGAGGCCTTCAGTTTTAGAAAATTTCATTCCAATCCTGTCCAATCCAGGTAAAAAATAGTAGTTAGTTCGGCTCGCTCAGAGCCTCTGCGCCTCTGCATAGTCAAAGATGAATGTGACACAAATGTCTATTATTGTACCTACTTAGTATCATATTGTGACGGGAAACACATCTTGGGACATCTTTGACCTCATTCTTGACGAAATCACTTGAGAACTCGATGCTATTCATATTCATATTCATGTCGTGGTCATCATCATCATCTGGAATGAATTGTATGTCCTCTCCATCTCCATAAAGATCCTGGAGCAGCAATGTAATTGTAATACGCCACTTCTTCGAAGATTTGTTCTATCTCTAATTACTATTTATATCGATATCGCCATCTAGCTTCCCTGTCCCTGTTGCTGTTGAATCGCAAGAATCTCTTTTGAGTAATTCTCCAATGCAACATCAATGGCACGCCAAAGTTTCGTCCTTGCCGCCAGCACACGTGTGTCATTGGATGGTGGTAATAATTGCAATCCAAGTCCACGGATTGAAGTATCTTTATTGCTTGTGGAAGTATTGTCATTGGTATCGCTTGCACAGCTCCTCGATGTAGCTGCAGCTGCAGCTGGTTCAATGACACGTGCTGCGAAAGTTGCAGTTTTTGCCACAACGTCCTCTGACATGGAATCATCTGCAGATGACGCTGCCGACGACATCATTGAATCATCCATATTAACCGACTGATCCATGTCAAAACTAGACTCGCAGTCAAAAGATCCTTCCTCTGCTAATGCTGCTGCTTCAGCCAACTGGGGTGATGTCTTTCCATCTTTCAAGTCATCATCATCATCATCACTCCTTCTTCTTCTATTACGATCCAATCGCTCCACCCTCCTCCGTCCAATCCAACTCAAATACCTCCTTTCATACTCCCTCGGATCCACTTCTTCACCCGTACCTACATCCACATAGTAACATCGGCCTCTATTCTTGTGCATCTCACACTGTGTCACGGTACGTGATTCCATAGTGTCAGTTCGTTTCCGGTGTTCCATTTCTTGAACGATTGGTTTGAGGTGTAAGATGAATTCTGGTTGGAATACAGCTTTGGATTTTGTGGTGGTGGTTGTATTGCTTTTTTGTTTTCTTTCGTCAACATTGTTTGTATCATTATCATTATTAGTATTGGTGGTGCAAGATTCAGCGCTTCGTTGAGTATGAAGAATAATTGGTAGATGAAACTTCGTCTCAGGCATAGGATAGCTCGATAAACGTTCAATTTCCTGTGCTTGTTTGGAATGAATTCGTTGAGAAGTATTATTGGGCAATGCACAGAATTCCCTGACTAGTTGAATCAATCTTTGTTGCGTGTGTTGGTCATTGTTGTTGATGTTGTTGTTGTCGTTGCTTTGGCCCGCCGTCGAGGAGGAAGAAGAAGGTTTGGTGTCTACTGCTGTTGCTATTACTTTTGTCAATGCGGCATCATGCTGACTGCTGCTTGAACTGTATGGCAATGACTTCATATCATCATCAGCAGCAGCAGCAGCAGTAGATGATGACTCATAATCATCGCAAGGTAGAAGTAAACTTCTTCGCTGCTTCTTATTAGTTCGTGTTTCAATCGACAATAATTGCTGCTTCTGCTGCTGCTGTTGTTGATTGGTAACATCTCGTAATCTCTTCTTCTTGACAGTCATAGTACTGCTTGCAGTTTGACCATTCGATTCAACAACTTCTGCTGCAGCGGAAGATAAACATGGCGTCAATACTGATTGTTGGTGTAGATTGTTGGTTGGATGGTCATCCTCTGGATCATCATCATTATTATCTTGACAAATTTCAATATCGTTATTGGACAAAACCAATGGTTTCAGAGAAGTAGAAGTAGATGCAGTGTCCAACATGGGAGGGTCAGGGATAGATTGCCAATATGACGAATAGTCACCTGTATCTTCATTGTTACTGTTGTTGTCTTCTTCTGTTGCCATGTTGAAGCGATCGATCATCTTTTCGTTTCGTAGATAGAAACAGTTCTTCCAGAGACTTATTATATGCTGTTATTGAAAACTCAAAAGCGGCTCTCGTCTCACTGTGCAGCATTTGTATAATAGTAGATGTAGAATCTGCTGCAGCTGCTGCCGATTACAAACCACCCAGAGCTATAGCTAGATAGTATAATGTTGTTGTCGCCGACGACACTGCTCCTCTTCAATGCATCGTTTTTTGGCAATGTCAAACGGCTGTATGTAAGAATGTCGAATGGCGCCAAAAAGAGGTAAAGAGGACTAGCCCTCTACAATAGCGACTTTAATTTGTGTCCAAATTGGATGTAATTTGGTAAAATAAAGGTACAAAAGGATGATAATACAACCAACCACATTCTTTGTCGGGGGATGGGGTTTCATTTTGCCCCCTTCTACAACAGACACGAGCGCGCGAGGTCGAA
Source organism: Skeletonema menzelii (assembly GCA_036940005.1). Lineage (NCBI taxonomy): Eukaryota > Bacillariophyta > Thalassiosirophyceae > Thalassiosirales > Thalassiosiraceae > Skeletonema > Skeletonema menzelii. The sequence goes on from JALLBH010000064.1 coordinate 46,167, forward strand.
GGTGCCCATAGATAATACTCGCTCTAGATATAATTATTGCTTCTATCTGCGAGAGGTCTGCGAGAATAGTATTGTATGGTAGTCAAAATGTATTAATAATCAACAAAATCATCATGTCAAGCAACAATAACAATCGACCACCAAATAACTTTGCAACCGGCGCTGTAGACTTTGGTTCCATCCTCGGCGGCAACAACAGTGAACGAGGCGGCGGCGGTCCATTAATACGAGATCAATTCTCACTTGCTTCCTCTAATACTCACAATCACCATCATCACGATGAAACAGATGCAGCATCTCACCCCACCACCACCACCACCACCACCACAAATCATCGACGAAATCTAATTGACAAAGATCACACCAATCTAACCTGGTCACGCATGGTCCTCAGTCCTCACTCTTCCATCCCCCCACCCCGCTCTGGTGCCGCCAGTGTCGTCGTCGCCCAACGTCTCTACATGTTCGGCGGCTATGGCGGCGGTACTGGACGTCTGGATGACTTTTACCAATTCAGCTTTGATTCCAATACCTGGGAGGAAGTTGAGGTACTTAGCGATGTCAAACCGGGATGTCGGGAGAATAATGGTGTGGTAATTGGTGATGCCAATCGAGTGTATTTGTTCGGGGGATATAATGGCAGCTGCTGGTTAAATGATTTATGGATGTTTGATATTGATACACAGTGTTGGACTTGTATTCAGGAGAGTAGTGATGAGTATAGTGGTGGGGGGCAGAATCATTTGGAGCAGGCAGCTGCCGGTGGGAATAATAATAACAACAACAATACTAATACTGGTCCATCAAGACGGTTTGGATATGTATCAGTGGTCCACGACAACAAATTTGTATTGTTCGGAGGCTTTGACGGCGTACGATGGCTCAATGATATGTTTGAATTTGATTTGGTAACAAATACATGGAAGACTGTTCAGGCAAGTGGGCGACTCCCAAGTGTACGAAGTTGTCCGGCATGGATCAAAGATGGAAATTACGTGTATATTCATGGCGGCTACGATGGAGTCGAACGAAAGGCTGACTTCTTCGCCTGTGATTTACGAACATATACGTGGTCCGAGTTACCCTGCAAGGGGACTCCGCCCAGCCCACGATATTTCCACAGCTGTTGTATCCACGGCAATAAATTGTACACCTATGGTGGATATTCGGGTTCAGAACGTCTGGCGGACATGTTTGCCTATGACTTTGAAACCAATCATTGGTGTGAGGTGGATTGTTCCCAGGGGGAATGTCCCAGTGGTCGATCCTCCTTGGTGGCACAAGTATATGAGAATAGTTTGTATATTTTTGGCGGATACAACGGTGAGTTCGCTATTTTCTTGCCAACTTGACGAAATATTATTGCTAAACAAATTCATCTTATCTTATTATACCTGCACAGGAATGGCAGTATTGAATGACTTTTACAAATTCCGTTTAAAGCCAGTGAATATACCCCCGTCGGGATTGGTCGATGACTTGCGTCGATTAATGTCACGTGAGGATATGAGTGATGTTTCTTTTCTTGTGGATGGACACGAGGTATTTGCCAATCGAAGCATTCTGTCGATAAGAAGTGAATATTTTGATTGCATGCTGTTTGGTGGTATGAGAGAAAGTTTACGAGATGAACATGGTAAGGCTGCTGGTGGTCCCATTGAGTTGCGCGATGTTTCTCATCCAGTATTTTTGAAGGTGTTGGAGTATTTGTATACTGATTCTATTCGTGATTTGACATGGTAAGTGCATGATGATGGATTGTTTGTTTTTTCTTAAGAACAGACCTCACCTTTTTCACACAAAGGGAGTTGAGTATCCCTCTGATGATTGCAAGTGAGCAATTCATGCTAACACGGTTAAAGGCTCTATGTCAAGATCACATCCGGACAAGAATTACAGTGGAAAACGTCATAGGTGTCTTCATCGCAAGTCATCAACACAATGCAACAGGGCTGAAAGAAATTGCACTCGAGTACATTATCAAGAATTTGAATGATCCGGCGGTTGTTGCAGGTTTGGCAGAACTCAAGTCGGAACCAGATCTTTTGGTGGAGATAATTACACGGCATTCTGTAGCTCAGTCATCACCAACGTACGCATCAACTAATGCGAGTCAACTTTCAGGATTTCAACACTCAGAGTGGTCTGGTTCCAGGAGGTAGTGGCGAAAGCTGAATCTATGTGTAGTATGTTTGTTTTTGTCCCAGTTGTAATAGTAATTGTGTAGTTATCTTAAACAGACTCCTTCTTTATCCCTCTCTAAGCGATTATAATGCTAGAGCTATATAGAATTTCCTTTACCGCACCTTGGACACTTTCACCTCAAGAAATATATATTCCCCAGGCACATCCTTTCGCACCTCCATTACTCTGCGCATCTGCTGCCTCGGTCCAAACCCAGCAGGGATTGGTCCAGGCTTTCCATCATCTACCCCTTGCATCCATGCCAACCGTGGTGGAATTAGGATTCGTCTTGTCCCTCCAGCCTTCATACCTCGAATACCTTCATCAAGTCCCTTAATCGCACCATTGGGATCCCCTACCGTGAATATAAACGGGACAGAATCACTTACAGCAGATGAATCAACAAAGTACCCATTCGAACGACGAAGCACCCATTGAGTATTTACTTTCTTCCCTTCCGTCACTTCTTCTCCATCACCCTTACTTATATCTGCATAGATGACTCCCGACTCTAATTTTTTGTAGGCCTCACGTGGCAAAACCTCTGCCTCGACTGATTGGGCCATCGCTGCCGTTCCTTGACGATATTCTTCACCCAGCGATTTCTTTACTTTTGATGGGGGCACATTCCCTTCCACAAGAGCATTTGCTGCCTCTACGTTGTAGGAGTTTGATGCAACGATGGCGCCGATGCCGATTGCTCCTTTGGAAAAGATGTCTTTGAACACATCACGACGATTGCTTGTAAATGTTGTAGAAGTATTAGGGGAGGAGGGAAATTGGAATGCAGTTGCTTTAGTGGCGAGTAATGATAGTGCAGCGACAGCTGCTATCTGGAAAGGCAGCACCATGGTGTTGGTGTTTTTGTTTTGGTTTTGTGGTTTGATGATTGAGGAATAGAAGAGAGGCGTCAGCGGAGATAGTCGAGAGGCAGCGTAAAGCAAGAAAGTTGTACTCCTCCATAACTCGAAGTGACATAACGGGTAGATACCTACATGGAAGGAGGGAAGGAGAAATTCCAATGTAGGTACTATTTTACAACTCTGCCATATCTAAAAGTAGGTACCTGCATCCATCAGAGTCATCCAAAATCCAAACTATTGTACGCAGTCACCCGTCACCCCAGCTCTACCAACTACCTCACGCCGCTCGCTGCCCACAACGTCTTATCCACATGATGAATGCGCACTGCATTGTCCTTCTGTCTCTTCTCAAAGTAACGAAGGAGTACGATTAATGCTTTTTATGAACTTGTTAAAGATAATATAATGAAGGCATGACATCAAGCACAAGATGTGTGCTAGCTTGACTTTGCTTTCTTCGATGCCGGTTGTTCCCCAGTACTGCTACTTGCACCACCTCCCGTGCTAGTCTTTTTCTTCTTGCTACTTTTAGGTGATGATGTTGTTGTTGACCCACCCTTTTTAGTAGCAGTCCCACCACCAGTAGTAGTTGTAGTTGTTGATGATGATGTACCCCCTTTCTTTGATGTACCATCCGTCACTCCTCCCACAGTAGTAGATGCAGCTGCTGTTGCCGACGATGTCGCAGCCGCCACCAACAATCCTTTAACCTCCTCCAACTCATCATCTACCTTGATCAATCGATCCTTCACAGTCCGTAACTCCTTTTGTAAAAATTCTCTCGCAGCCAACATGGCCTTGACGTCCGATTCATCTCCATAGGTACGGAAATGCTCAATGACGGATGATTCATGTGATAATGGATATGCCAGTTGATTCTTTTTTCGTTTCTTATTTTGGTGTTGGTGTTGTTGCCCATCCAACAACTGTTTATGAAATACAACCTTTGGATTGGTAAAGACCACCTCATCATACTTCTCAGATACAACTGGAACAGTTGTAGTCATGTACGTGGATGGATCGACGGATGCCACAGGGGCATTGGAGGGGTATAATTTAATAAAATGATTTAATAGTACCGGACGTTCCTCTGCCTCGTCGTTCCATACGATGCGAATGGAGGCTTCGAATTCGCCCCATCCCATTTCAGTCACTTCGAATGGCGGTTCGGTCAATTCTCGTGTTGGTTGGGGGAAACTCGGATGGAGTTGGAAGATGACCTTGGCGATGGATTTGGAGAGATTGTAGGTCGGATCCGGCGAGCGGACGTACAGTGTCCAGCGGTGAGTTGCTGTGGGGTTGGTGTGGATGTGGTCTTTGCCCAGGTAGAATGCGATAGAGCCATAGGAGATTGGGAAGCAGGTTGTGGTGTTGTGGAGGCGGTCACCGCCTGTAGCTAGGGCGGCAGTGTCGGTCATGGTCAATGTCAATGGTGGAAAATATTTGATGCGACGCAGGCAAAAATGGCGCCAATATACTCCCTCCTATCAATTGACCTTTCCACAGCAGCCCCTTTTATGTCTTGTCTACTTTTTCCTCTATTCTGCAGCGACTCTGTGCCCCCAACTCAATTTTATCACAATTTTGTTAGT
>JALLBH010000065.1:0-65614 GCA_036940005.1 Skeletonema menzelii
TACCTCCCTTCATCCTTCCCACGGACGTTTACGTCATGATATACAATAAAGGAGCGGCATTCCTCTCGTGCGATCGATATATGGCATACGAATGACGTCTTTTGATACCTGGAATGTCTACAATCATCACCTAATACATGATCAACCTCATTCTACCAGTTAGAAGCAGACTGGCCAGGAGAATCAGTCAACGCGCATCGCATCATCTTTATATCTATCATCATCTGCATCCTGCTTCATGGAACAAAAGCAGCCTCATGGAGATAATAATTGCTGATAGAGGACGCTCTACTGCCGAACTGAACAATTTCATCGCTCCAAATATGACGCAAGCAAGTGATATCAAAAAAGAAGGCGTCGTAATTCAAACCGATGCTCCCGATGCAACTGCAGAGTTTGGACGTGCGTTATTATGGTTCATTAAAATTGTGACTATCGTACTATCGCACTTCAGAATTGTGCATGTTTGGCTACGTAATTTAAGATTGTACACATTGCGATAGGTATGCCCGTTGTCGTTGTCCGAATTTTAGTACCAGCGTCCTCGGAAGAGAACCATGCTGGCAGACGTTATCGGCCAAAAGTGGGGGGGAGGAGGCACAACAATATGTGAGCAGACGGAATATCTGCCAACCTTCACGATTTTTGAATTTTGGAGATGTATTTATTTTTAACTCCTTTAAAAGCACAGATGGGTACAGCTGAAAATAGATGGAGGTGCAAAGGTAAAGAAAAATAATGCAGGAACGAAATGAAATCACCAACAGTAGTGTTTATCTATCACAGTTATCTCTATCTTTTACACATCTATCTTTTCCATTGCTAAGTAATCAGCCAACAAACAATTCTGTCGACCAATTGTCTCCCTTGAAGCAGTTCACTTCTTATTCCCAAAGGCCTTTCCCCCTCAACTTCTTCTCTGCGTCCTTCCCTTTCGACTTATTGCTTCCTCCCTTTTCTTTGCCCTTTCCCTTATCTTTCCCTTTCAATTTCGGTTTCTCAGTACTTGCATTCATCTCCTGAAGCTCCTTCGCCGCCTCATCAGCTTCAGAGTCTTTCCAACCATCGACAATTTCACCTTGCACATCATCGTGCTTGCTTGGGAAAGCAGTTTCACTGACGCCTTGCATTTCTGGATTTGATTTGACAGAAATTACCAAGTCATCTGTGTCATCATAATTGCCAGATGTGCACTTATTCAGGTCGGGAGTAACACTACCATACATCAAATTGACACGCACAGCTTGGAGTCCTCCTTGGGGCAACACAAAGTTTCTTGACACAGTTTGGGACTGTCCACCTGGGCATTGAAGACGGGCCCCAATCTGATTCCATTCAGGATTGGCAGCATCACTTGCATAGTAAAAGTCAATGTAGTCGCTGGATCCAGTACTCCAGCACCAAACATTTGCAGAAATAGTCACTTCGTCACCCTCAGTCAAGTCTCCAGAGCCACCATCTGCTCTCGTGACAACAATCTTGTCGATAGATTCATCATTATGATAGGAACCAGAGTTACCATCGTTACAAGTGTTCAAGGTGTTGGGTTGATTGGGTTCATTGCCACCGCCAATAGCTCCTCGACCATTCAGGAGACTAACTGAGTCGCACGAAGAACCATAAGAACATTTGGGAGCACCAAGGACTGCGTCGTATGATGCTGTCCGAGGTCCACTTGGACCACCAGTAGGCGGAGTGGGAGTTGGAGGAGGTGTAGGCGCTGGTGTCGGGGGAGGAGTTCCACTTGCCGGCTTCACAGCGAAGATCAAATCATCGTGATCGTCGTAGTTGCCATTGGAGCAAGTGCTTGGAGAACCATTGTAACGGAAGTTGACACGAATGGACTGGTCGGCGCCTGACGGAACATCAAATGCATGCCTAATTGTCTGTGCCCCACTACCAGGACAAGTGATGGTAGTCAAGGCTTGCCAGTCAGGACTAGAGGCATCATTCGAGAGGAAGAGATCCGCATGGTCTGACGCACCTGAGCCCCAGCACCAAAGCTTCACAGTCACATACGCTCGGCCACCCTCCACAATGAAGTCACCAGAAGGAACTGGATTTCCCTCGGCATCAAGATCACCCGCAGTGACGGTAATTTGCTCGATTGATTCATCATCCTGATACCCTCCACTGTTACCGTCATTACATGCTTGTCCAAACTTGTTGGTATTCGAAGCGTTGGGTTCTTGGCCATTGGTCATACTTCCTTTACCGTTGAGGAGAGCTAGTGAATCGCACGAGGAACCCACATTGGCACACCTAGGAACTTCATATAGCGTATCATAAACTGCTTCCTGTGCGACTGCATCTCCACTTGAAGGAGTAGGAGGAGGTGTTACGGGCACTGTTGGGTTAGGTGTCGGTGTCGGTGGAGTTGTTGGCTGCAACAAAAATGTGTGAAAGATGGAACAGAAAGAATTAATTAGAAATAGAATCATTGCTACTCAAACGAAAGATCTGATTGATACTTCATGACTTACTGGAGCTGGAGGGTTTGTTGGTGGAGCTGTGGGAGGATTATTCGGAGGCGCTGTGGGAGGATTAGTTGGTGGAGCTGTTGGAGGGTTTGTTGGTGGAGCTGTGGGAGGATTAGTCGGAGGCGCTGTGGGAGGATTAGTTGGTGGAGCTGTGGGAGGATTAGTTGGTGGAGCTGTTGGAGGGTTTGTTGGTGGAGCTGTGGGAGGATTAGTCGGAGGCGCTGTGGGAGGATTAGTCGGAGGCGCTGTGGGAGGATTAGTTGGTGGAGCTGTTGGAGGATTTGTTGGTGGTGCTGTCGGAGGAGGAGTGCTTCCTGTAGTCGGAGGAGGGGTGACAGGTGGAGTAGTAGGAGGAGGTGTGGGGTCACTTGGACATGAAGATCCAAATGATTTCGTTTCAGTAGACCCAAATGAGCCTCCTTCGGCTACCTCCGAACCACCGTACTTGACACTGTAACCTCCCGAGCCATAACCGCAGCAAATGCCGTCGCCGTAGGAGTCCTGCCGTGTACACAACCACAAGTTAGTTAAAGTTTAATGAAAATGAAAGGGCACGGAAAACACAAAAAAAACTTCACTTACATTGATTGTGAAGTCATATTGTCCTTCATCGGCGCATACATTCTTTGAGTGTGGCGTGCTAGAGGCACTGTATTGACCACCGGACAAAATCACGCCAGCAGATCCGCATTTATCAGTAACCGTCCAAGTTGTTTCTGCTGGATAGTTGTCCGTGAGTATATCTACCTCAATTCGTGTTTGAGAGTCTGGACAAGGACTTAATTCACATACCCCTGTAGGTTCAATGCATAGACCACTTTGGCCTGGTTCATCGCATGTCTTTTGCAGATTGTCGCACGTGTCAGTATCTTCATTACAGGTGTCAGTTGTACAGGCAAGTCCATCATCACAAGTGACTGCAGGACCACGCATGCACTTTCCGGCATCGCACACCTCAGCACCATTACAAAATACACCGTCATCGCAATCAGAATCCACGGTACAATCCTCACCGAGAAGAAAATCGACATGAGCAGCGAACTCTGGCCTATCAATTCGAGTTCCCTGATTGCTGCCCCCAGTTGTAGAGCATCCTCCATGGGTGTGGACTCCAATCGCAAGTCCTGTCTCCTCGTGAATGACAGGGGATCCGGAATTTCCTCCCTGTAATGATATATATGGTGAATAAGAGAATGAGTTTTAGTAATTTTGACGTTCAAGTGTGAGGAAGAGGCAGAAGAAAGAACAAAAACAGAGTACAACAATGGTGATATCTCAAATTACTTACGGTGGTGTCCGGAACATATCGAAGATAAGTTGATGCAATAGTTGTTAATGCCCCAACGTGAGTCTTTTGCGACTGGCTGGCAACATCTGCAACACCGTAACCGGTGATCCTAATGTTGTTTCCCGATGTTGTCGATGGGACAGAACCAAGATGGAACCAGCCACATCCGGGTGTTCCACATTTCTCACTTTGTGCAACACCTGGGAGCTTTCCAGTAATTGAGTTTGGTAGGAATCTACCCGCACCCCAGTCATTACCGACGCCTCCATTCACACCTTGGTATGAAGAGACATCAACATAGTATTGGTCTTCAGGCGCTGCACTTCCGGTGCCAAATACGAAGTGGATACGGCTGCTTGATGTTGGAGTTCCACAGTGCCCGGCCGTGATGTACGCGTCCTCGCTAATCAGCCAGGCAGTGCATCCTCCATTGTATCTGCCCATGCGGACATCAGTTGAAGGAACGCGGTCATCAGTGTCTCCACAGATAGACTCAGCGATAAGTTCATCCTTGCAGAGGCCCACGTTGACATTGGATACCTCCACTCTTGAGGTGTCACCGCCACCACGGACTTTTCCTGGTGCTGGTGAGGATAGCTCAACGCTGACCGAGCTGCCATCAAAGACAGCTGAGAAGGCATTTGAGGCGAGATCTTTGGCGGTGATGACTTGAGTGGCAGTGTCGCCTACGATTGTGATTGTCGCCGCAGCAGCGAGCTCAGAGCCCGATAGATCTAGTTGGATCCATGGCGCTTTGTCAATCGAGATGACCGTGGTAGCGGTTTTTGTGTTTCCAGAATTGTAGGTGTAAGGATGCGTTGATTCACAGAACGTTGTGTATCGGGCATCAGCGAAGAAGGATGACTTGGCGGCCGCCAAGAGCGAGAGGAGGAAGAGGAGTTGATTGAAGTACAGCTTCATGATGCTAGAAGTAGTAAAATGATGATGATATCTTTAACGAAGCTTCCTGCCTTGTGTGTTGTTGGTTCAATTCTTAAGTGGCTGGCTTTTGATTGAAATCCTTTCACGCTAGAGGACATGTAAGTAGTCACTTTTGTAGTCACTTTGGTCTTACTTATCACCATCCGGATAAACGAGGCTTGTCTAAATTTTGTCTTCGATTTAACCGGCACTCACAAGTGTCGGCTTTTGAAAATCCTGTGCCAACCCTAATGAAATATCATTAACCCTAAACCGTAACCCACTCTTGATCTTGGATATCTTGTGCGTCAACTTCAACCACTTTATTTACTTCAGAAGTGTTTCCAATCATCATTCATCTTCCATCATCCATCCATGCCAACCTCTGGTAAGAGAACGGCATCGTAATTATATTACCGCTACCTATCATCAAGGCACAATGACATCATCATCCCGTTCTCTCCTCAGCGGAGCAACAACAACATTGCTGCTCCTTCTCTCCGCCAGCACAACACACGCCTTCACCGCTCCAACACAACATCATCATCATCACGCCAGCACATCAAAAACACAACTCTTCTCTAAAAAAATCAACCAAAAGATTGATCTCGATTCACCCAAAGTCGCCACAATCGAAACATGCGCCAGCGATGATAATAAAAAGACAGTGTACTGCAGATGTTGGAAGTCGGGAACATTTCCATTGTGCGATGGATCTCATATGGCTCATAATAAGGTGTGTGGGGATAATGTTGGTCCGTTGATTGTTACAGTTGATACTACGAAAAAGAACGAGGAAAAAGATGAAGAAAAAGAAGTTGTTGCAGAGAGTATTAGTCAAGTTGACGCCACAAAAAAATCATCACCATTCTCCAAACTAAAATCCATCTTCAAACCCAAAAAGGACCCATCCGGACTAACCACCAAAGAGAAACTTAAAAAAATGGGCCTTGCCGCCCTTCTTTCCTACGGCTTTGTCTCCAACATGTCGTATGCTATTACCCTCTCTGTCTCATGGTTCACTCACTCTAAAAAGACGGGATTGTCTCCTTTGGCACCAGGACAATGGAAACCATTTTTAGCCGTCTATGCTGGCTTTTATGTATTTACCAATATCATTCGACCATTGCGATTCGGCCTATCAGTAGTAGTAGCACGATACTTTGAAAGTTTTGTTAGTTTTATTGAGAGAAAGAGTGGATTGGGACGAAAGGCGAGTATTGGCGTGGTCGTTTTTCTGGCCAACGTCTGCGGAACCTTCGCAGCAATGGGGCTTGGGGTTAGTTTGGCGAGTGCTATGAGTGGGGTGCCTATTTTCCCACCGAAATGAAGTGCGTGTGTTTGGATTTGTGTTTGTATGAATGGGGTGAATGTCTGTTGGTTGAGGATGAGCAAAGAAGAATAAATGTCAATCTCTATCAGTGGAGGAATGGAACTTGGATTTAGAGGAAATCTATGTGAGTGCAGTAATTCTACTCTACTCTCGTTGGATTTTCATCAGTAGAAGCTGGATCTTCAGAAACAATTATAAAAGACCGTGATTGTGATTGCCTCTTGCGTCTTGAAGAGAGACCACACACAACTATCGAAAACAAATAGATAAACGAAAATGATAAACGAAAATCGTGTAGGTTTAGAAGCTTCAAATTTCTTCATTATTCCTTTCTCGCACCTCTCTTCCCACAGTGAAGTAGTCAAGTGATGATATATACCCACGGACCATAACGTATGCTGTCTTGCGAGAAAGAGTCAGCTACACTGAAAGTGGCCTTGCGTGGCAGAAGGAGATAACAATGCTTTGGCCTCACTTTTCTTCATCTCTTCGGACAATATCTTGCCACATACTATGCCTTGCTTTCCGAGCTTCTTCGTTCAAGTAGTAGATTGGTCTGGAGCTGCTTGGAATACTTTCAAAGCTGATTTCTGCCTTCTTGGTATGCTTACCAAGAGCACAATTGACAGCCATATCTAGGTCTCTGTGTACACCACGTAGCCGGGGTTGACCCAATGCCTTCGAATCGGCATGTCCATAAGTGGCATACTTGAATCTGATCTCTTCACCTGACTCGAAAAAGTTGTGGAAATGATATCCAGTGGGCGATTTCCACATGTCTTTCTTTGTTACAGACTTTCCCATAAAATTCTCTTGTCGGATGTCGTGAGGAAACCAAAGTGGACCCTGCCCCTTCATATTCAAGTCAACTAATATGTTGCTATCATAGAAAGAGAACTCGTTGTCATGGCCATAGAAGTCCTTCCTTGAGCCGTGTGACCCCAAATAGACTCTTTTCGTTGGTGGATGTAGTTCGGTATCACCGATCTGATCAACACACTCACCTAACATTGCATCTGTTACAAAAGACAGATGAGGATGAGATACACAAGCAAAAGAAATGCAGATAGATGCAATCCTCAACACATAATACGTTCACATGCATACATGTATGACTGACCTGGATGATACCATCTCCTGCCCTCTGCATTTCTCCCCATCCAATTTTTGACTGCATTCCAAGAGCACTCAGGACTTGCCTCAAACATCAAAGTTGATGCTGAAACCTTTGGCGACCTACAACTCTGCCCAGGACGAAATTGCGGAACATCACAAATTTGTAAAGCACGGAGAAAGTCCCGAGAGAAGGTTTCATCGATATCCCCAACGATGGCTACGTCATCGGGTCTCATGCCATTGAATTTCCATCGATACAAATTTCCCTCTCGTTGTAAATTTTCAGTCAGTAACTCATAAAAGTTTTTGATCTGAGCTTTGTTGAGTGATGTCACGTAGTAATCCACCGAAACTTTTGTTTTCGGGCCAAATAATTGATACAACCAATTCAACTCTTTCGACGCATCCTCTGATCCAAAGAATCTCCACTGTTTGGGGGTAAGATTATGGGTAGAATTGCTTTCAATAAGAGATACTGTGTGGAAAATGTTGTATTGTTCCATACTCGTGGCCTTAATTACTTCCTCAGTATCAGCTGAAATCAAGGCTCCATAAAACAGACGTCTGCGTCTCAGCGGCATCTTAGCATTACTGGGTAACTCAAATCCGTAGGAGGCACATCTTTCCCTTTCCTTTTCTACATTGATAATATCTGAATCATCATCTAGCAATTCACGCTGGAGTGGTGACCATGATGCAGAAAGATCAACCACATCATTCTTGGGAATTTGTACTTGATGACTATCTGGACCAAAGAAAAAGCTCCCGTGAGAAGAAGAAATGCTCCTGAGTTTGTTCATATCTTCATTAATTGTCAGGATATTTCGATTGATACATGTACAGATTGTACGGAATAATAGCATAAGAAAAAAATCACAGTTAGATGATTTATTCCAAAGATATAAAATGAAAAGTGTAGAGAGTCTTCCTTTCTCTTACCTGTTTCGGGAGCAACCCGATCATCTTGAATAATTCGTTGTTCTTCTTTCTTTCGGTTCTGGTCATTTTGTGCAGGGGGGAGATGTTGTGAACTAATAACTTTGTCATCCAGATTGGCCACGTGAGTGCGACTGTAATATAATTTAATGGCATATAAAATGGTAGCGATGGCTAAAGCTAAGGCTAAGGCTGCAGCTACAAGTAGATGTATAGACGCAAGCTTTTTCTGCCTTGGTCGTCGCTTTTGTCTTCTAGAAAATTGAGTTTGAGATAAGGAGAATCTTGATTGACGCTCAGCCATTGTTAATTAATGAATCTGTTTCCTCAAGCTTTGTGTTGCAGGCTGTAGACGCAGTAGATTTGTGACAGGTCGACATTGTTGGAGATGTCGGGCTAGAGAGAAAAGTTGTTATCTCTAGAGGTTATCTAGCTATGGTTGGAGCTTGGGGCTGTTGTGGGTTTCAGGGGTTAAGTGGTAGGTCTCTCAATAGGGCAAGTGTTAGGTGAATGCGGAATCTCCTCCGTGTGGTGGACAATTGTTGGCTACCTACAATACTCGGTATCCTCTGTTCAATTGATTAATGAAGTAACAGAAGATACACGCCCAGTAGTTTATTAGGAGTAAAAAGTAGTTTGCTTCTTACACAATGAAATGACTTAGTCAAGATTCTTTTACCCACTCCACCTCATCATCTCGGGAAAACAAATTCTTGTGCCTTCTGAACCATGGATTGATCCAGTTGTGACAGCGATCCCATTGATGCAATGTCGGTGCTACGTATGTGGGGCTACCTTTCTTCTCATGCGGGTTGAGAATGAGACCATTTGCATCAAATACCATCATGTCTTTCAGAGAGTGCACGTGCTCAAGTTTCTTTTTCTCTTCCCTGAATAACTTGGTGGCACAAGGCTTCCCGACAGTCAAGACAGGACCGGTTCCCCACGGCAGCGTTTTAGTTTGTCGAGGAAAACCAAAGTCACCTCTGTAGTAGAGATAGTTCATAGTCCATTGATCTGTTGTATGCGGAGACTTACACTCTATAGATCTCTCATTGTTGCTGTGGAATTCGTCGACAAGCACAGAGAGAAAACGATGCATCCCATTTCTGTTGCCAATCACAGTACCTGAGCATAAAATTGGCCTGTCAATGATTTTGTTAGCTGCTACCAGAGTTGAACCGTAACAGGGAACTGTATGCATTTTGTACATTCCGGAAGCACCGATATCAATTGCACGACTTTCGTCTGGGAGAGTCTTGGTGTATTGTGCTACTTCTTCTACAAACATTAAATCATGCCTAGCATCATGTGCATCTCCAAGTGATGCGAAAGGGTCTTTCTGGAAAAAGATATCACGAGTATCTATCACCATGGACCAACCAGTGCAGGTATCGCACGCTCTCAACCATCGCCGTGCCATTTCAAACCTACCCCATTCCAATTTTAAGTTCTCTAATCCACGAGAACATTTGGCACGAACGCGATATCCCGTATCTGAAACTCCATATAATATTGTTGCACTGCAATTGACAGTCTCGACAGCGTAATACGTGACTGAGGACAGAAAAAACAAATGTTCAGCACGGAAGTGGAGGTTGTCAATGCACGCACTTCATCTCAGATATGAACTCACCTCCCATTTTATCAAGATACTCTCTTTCATCTTGTGGAATTTCCGGATGAACACCAACGATAATGTGCCCCTCATAACCATTCGTTCTCAAACTCCCCACCAATTTCAACCATCCATTTTTGAAAGTTGGATAGGATGCCAGACCTAAAATAACATTGCCACTTGGTGGCGTCGGTGCCTTATGAAGGAGAGTTTCTGTCGGTTCTTGTACAGGTTGCTCCATGAGTTCATTGACAATGTTGTCGCGGTCTGGATTGAACATAGTTGGAAGATTGATGTAATTTTCAATCCTACCAGCACGGAATTCATCTGGTGTGAATAAAGTCGATGTAGGCATATTGTTGTCGTCATTGTTGGCATCATTATCATCTACAGCCTCACTATTCTTCTGGCCACTCTCTGAAGATATTTTGGATAGCAGGACAAAGCTTTGGAGCGATGCCAAGAAAATGCAGACCATCAATACTCGGGACAATGTGGTCAATGAGATTGGTGATCTACCACTGCCGCTACTGCTGCTATTTTCTGCCATTATTGATACCATTCACGCAACTGAGTAGTGCAACATTTACAACAGAAAGGAAGACGAGCGCAGGGCTGTGGATCGGGAGGCCGAGATGCCTCAGGCAGAAGATACAACTACTCAGAACTCCTCCTCTCCTCTACCATGTTGAGGGCAAGGGAGAGCGTTTTTGTTACTGATTCCGACGTACGTGAGTAGGCACTTCTTCATCGATGCGTTGTACAATACCCAGCACGCCAGGAGGTTTGGTATCTTTGTTCGAACTTTATTACGCTCTCAAAGAAGAGATTGATGCTTGCTACAGACTCATTCTAGAGCAACATGTCTTCTGCATTTTTCCTGATAGGTGTCGCCACTGGTTGGCTGTTGACCAGAAAAGCCAATATTCGTATGGTTACGATCTCGGCGATATCTTTCTTCCTTGGACTTCATCACTATTTCAAACTGATTTCCATGGAAGCGGGTTGAATGATCGCGATGCAACTGAGTACATGGGCATGGGCTCCAGATGAAATAGAACAAGCCGAAAGGAGAAGTAGAGGCAAGCGAAGAAGAAGGAAGCCAAAACATTCAAATACTCACAATACCAATACACTACTCATCCCACAATACATGTCAGAGAAAACAACACAGCGCAAGTTCAGTTTCTGACAGTGGGGTATGGTGATGGTGATGATGACCAACTAGGCGATGCTGCTATGGTCACTCTAGATGAAGCATTCTCAGCAAGCTGGTGGGCACCCCTGTCAAGCTTTCTTCGATACGAAGACGTTGAAATTGTATCCTCCTCCGCGGAGGGTGCTTCATTTGAAATGTTCGAAGCCAATATTGAAAGAATTAGAATGACAAATGATTGGTTAGATTTTTCTGTCGAACATATGAGTAAATGGTGGAAGCTGGTTGAACACAACGACTCAGCACTTGATAGAGTCATTCAAATCTTGACGAAGTACACTACATCAAGACAAAGATTTGCTGATCATGGTGATGGTACAGATGTCCCAC
Source organism: Skeletonema menzelii (assembly GCA_036940005.1). NCBI lineage: Eukaryota > Bacillariophyta > Thalassiosirophyceae > Thalassiosirales > Thalassiosiraceae > Skeletonema > Skeletonema menzelii. Next base: position 11,239 of record JALLBH010000065.1, read on the forward strand.
AATAAACGCTCGTAGTGATTGCTTATCAACCATATGACCAGCCCGAACTAACGAAGTGGTCGTTGGCAGCAACTATAGCATCACATGTATCAGTGGGTATGGGAAGAATTCTCGTTTCTGGAAGATTGCCGGAGGAAGAAGAGCTCGTAGAAGAAGCTTTTGATATAGTAAAAAACCTATTTCAGCTGGACAGCACTACCGAATTCTCTTTTTGTCTTTCCATGAATGAAAAGACAAACGACGAAGATCACGAATTCAACATTCCGAAGTCTGCCCTGAAAAAGTTACGTCATGTGTCTTTCTTGGGAATGCCAACGAGGACATTGGTTGTTGGCTTGGAGAAGCTTCAGCTATGATTCGCAAAGCCAACACAACACAGGTTGTCGACAGCAGGTGGAAGTATATATTTTTGACTGAGCCTGACACTCTCCTTGCTACTCGCCCATCTTCCCTTGATGCGCTGGGGGAAGCATTGGAGCAGGGGTATGTCTTAGCCCCGCATAGGCTACAGCTAATCCCTCATGGTAGCGATTTCAATGGATTGGAAGTTGCTAATGACGCTTCCAGTATCATACCTGCATTTGGACCTTTTGAGCACGTGTATGAAGTTGATTCCAACAACATGTCTTGTTGTGATGCCGGGCGATTCAAACCGATGATGACAGTATTTGAACCGTATGATGATTTCTGGTGGATGTCTGGATTTTATGAGCTAGATGAAGATGTGCCAACAATCCAAATCGAAGAAGCTCACAAGCATCTACTGTTATGTCCCTTCATGCGTCTGACACATGGAGCAAATGTCGTATTTGCTGGCTCAGAACACGGGAAGCTTTGTCATCTACATTTTGGTGCTAGCATGTGTTAAGTGATTAGTATATGATGTTGAATTGTATACTCTTGCGTTCAGCACGACACCAATATGGCGAGTAAGCTGCATAATTCAATCTAATTTTACCATAGTGCTTTATTATGCTAATTGTTACCTTGCACGAATCAAGAGCATGCTACCATCGATCAAAATATTCCGCAGAAACTATCTTTATCGCTAAGTAAAATCTTCCTAATTCATACATCGGAAGAGAGTGTGCACACTTGATCCCTTCGACAAAACCGAACCCGGAGCTATTTGATGATAAGTGGTGATAGAAATAGAAAACTTCCTCTTTAATAATCATCATCACGCTCTCCCCTCCGCAAAGTACCGTGTTGTCCCCTTGCCATTTTTTTACGAACTCTTGTTGAGTGATGACGAAGCGATTCAATCTGAAAAGCTTGTAATGGAGTAGCAATTAAGGCACCCCAAAGCCTCTCTGCATAATGACCTTCTTCAATATTGTCTCCTCTCGAAAGTGACTTCTCCATCGCCTTCCAAACATGAGCATCCTGTTTGAAAATGTTTGCAGTTGATGCAGCAAAAATCCCTCCATAACACACTTGAACCAAGGCCGGCAACGGGTTTGCATCCAAAGAAGTGTAGAAGTCACCAACGCTGCTTACAGTTTCGGACTGAAAAGGGACGCCGTCAGCTGTGTGATAGTCTTCAACACCTTTCGAATATTCTTGTTTAGTGAAACTAAACAAAGTGTCCTTGTCATGATAAACTGACCAAGACTTTTCCACAATGCTAATACCACAACCAAATCCATTTGATGACGAGGACAACTGAACCATAGATTTCAAGTCTGTGCGACAAAATTGACTGCCCTGATGTACCCTTTCCATCATGGTGTCCTTTAAAAACACAACGACTGAGCTATCGTTGGTGGGTAGATGAGGAAGAATTGATGTGATGTAGTAGGCAAAAGCGTGGTCGTTTCTGCCGACATTTGGAAGGACTTGAATCTCAGCGTTCTCAGGTGCTCCCTCCACATCCTGCCCACACTTGGAGAGTATATGAATGCTTGTAACATTGTTTGTAAGATCACCGAGGTAGCTGGGCATCCAGTTCAGTGATGCTTTGCAATGCGACACAACAATATGAATAATCTTCTTTTCTGAAGGTCTGATACTTCTGCTTGGGTAACGATTACCACGCCATAAACCACCACATATGTTGTCTTCTCCTTCATCACAGTCAACGCACTTGCATTTCCTTTCTTGTCCGTAAACTTGCATGTGCTGTACTGGTGACAAAGGAGGAAGGAGCGACAACTTGACATTGTTTGTATTTACATCCAAGTAGCGCGATGCATATCTGACGTATTTAACAGTTGCAAGCATCGACGAGAAAGTCAACAGTGCTAACATTGAATACATCCGCCAAGAAGAACGTTGAACTCGAGAGACTAGGGAGCGACGACGAAGTGGAGTATTTTTGTTTTCACCATCACCACTCCTGCTGCTGCTGAAGAAGAAGAACCATGGTCGTCCTCCGCTTCTGCCTCCTCCTATATGGCGGCTGTTCATTCTGTTCATTCTGCGAGTCATGGCCATGCTGGAGATGGAGAGTAGGACCAAGTTTGTCAAAAGGCTGTTACAGCAGAAATATGTACCACCTACTTCTTATTTCTGAAGCATGAAGCTTGCCTTGTAGAATTATTTCCATTGGGAATTGGGCATGAATTTTTTGAAAATTCAAATGTTACTTTTATGTTGTAGATTTCGATTATTTTGCGAAGTAATACTTAAGCTACGCAAATAAATGCTCATGGTGGAGCTGTTGCCAGTTTATTTGGCGATGGCATCACTTTCATGATGAGGTCCGCTGGCGCGCCATTTATTTTTTAGTACCGAGGCCTACCATACCTACGGATCAAATGAAAATACGGAGGACGTATCGTATGACGATACAGCGTGCACAGAATCGTCCATGCATCCCATTGGTAGGTATTACACATTTAGTTGCAGCGGTGTGTCGCTATTTGCAATAACAAGTGTTTTGTTGGATGCCTCTCTGCTTTCTTCAGTCGAAGGCGAAGCTTTGATTCAAGAAGTTATGTCTCCACGCAGAGTGAATCTATCATCGATCAAAATACTCCAAGAAATGAAGTGCACTAAGAAGACTCATCACCATTTTGCATGCGAAATGTACTGGCACTGCCAAAGCAGACCCATTGTTTGAAGTGACCCTGATGTCATTTAACCAAGGAGGTATTGCATTGTTTTTTGAGTTGGTTGGAGAGCCAGTTGTTGGCAAACTATCAAATCCTGCAAATTCATCTGATGCTGACACAACTGTCGGTGACTCTGACGGTGACGGAGTGATGATTGGTGATACTGTTGGCGTATTGAAATTGTATGGGCAATCAACTTTATCGGCAAAATTGCAAAGCTCAAGTTCCAAGTCGAACAGCAGATTCTTTCCACAGTCAAGAGAAGCTCCCTCGTTACCATCATTGCACCAGTAATATTGAGTACAGCCGGGTTTAGCATCCCACCCTGTGTATCCCAGAATGCATTTCGACTTGGTTAATGGATTGGGTTCGGAATTGCTGCTCTCGTAACAATATTGATTGACGTGCCTCTCAAAAAGGCATTTGCCGCTTACTTTTTCGAACTTAAATCCATCCCCACATGTATACAGTGGACCAATCTGGCCATTGTTGCATTCAAAATACTCTTTGCAATCTGATCTGGTATGCCACCCAATAAAAAAATCTGGACATAGTTCGTGAGAGTTGTCCATTATTGACGACGTTGATGATTCATTGCTGTCACTTTGAACTAGATCCGTTCCCGGTTCATTGCTTGTAGTTGGAAAATCATCTTTTTGTTCACAATTGAAAGGAATACAAAGCATTCCGAGAGGACACTGCTCGTCAGTACACCGCCGAGCGCTAGAGCAAGACTTTTCTAGTTCACTTTCACTGACAGCACAGAAAAGTTCTAATAGCGCTCTTGTTGGAGACTGTGTTGGATTCTTAGAAGATGGAACAGGTTCCTTTGGGGAAACGAAATTACAATCAATGTTCTCAAAACATTTCTGCCCATCTGGGCACGGTTTGATGTTGCTACATGGTGCTGCATCCCAACATGTTTTCTGCAGCTCGGGATAGTTTGTGGCACAAATTCCATTCACGACAGCTATCGGACTTTGACTAGGTACATCAGACGGGCGAAGTGAAGGTTGTTGTGTCTCTTCAGCACAAACTACGTTCCCCCAACAGTAAAATCCAACCGGGCAGGGTGGATCGACGCCATCATTGCATGTCCTCGCAGCGGAACAAAAACCTTCCGTCTTTAGATCTGCATGCGATTTTGCACAGTAGTTTTGAGCTCTAACTTCAGCTTTATCGTTTGTTGTTGATGCCTTAGGAGATGGTTTTGCTGTTGGCGTAGCTGATGGCTTCGGTGTTGATGCTGGCGATGGAGGTGATGTTTTCGATACGGCAGGGCCCGGGGCTACAGAACAATGCTTATCAAAAAGCATGAAACATTTCAGATTATTCGTGGGACATATGCCTTCCGGACAATTGTATCCATTTCTTCCACAATTATCGTTTGCCTCAGACATAGTGGCACCGCACCACAAATTCATTGCATTGTTCACTTCTGAAACATGTGACCATTCTTCCGCTTCGTCTTCTGCTCCATTAGACCCCAAAGATGCGGGGCCATTATTCTGAGGCAATTGGGATGTTGTGGGCTGCGATTGGGGCGGAGAAGTATCCCCTGGCAATTCTTGGTCAGTCCAACCAGAAGTGCTGGGCAAGTTTGATGCAGAGTTGGTCCAAAGTTTTCCGTCTGGTGCTAGCAACACCTCTAATACTTCTGCAGACACAAACATTGTGAGAAATTTGAGGAAAACAAGAAAGCTATCAATACAACGAATCACTTACTCTTGAAGTTTTCCTTCCTTTCATGTCCACCATCTACAGCTCCAGTGGTATCACATGGTGGGTTATGACAACCTCGATTAACAATACCGCTGACAGCATCTATGAATGCTCCATCATCATCCATACCTCCTCTTACAAACTCCTTCAGACTGTCCATATAATTCCATTCATTGTCGTACGTCTGAACACTCTGCATCCAATAAAACAGTCCTGCTATCCACTTCAATTCAGGATGTTCACTTCGATTGCAGATTGCACTAGGATCCTTGCAAAAGTCAATCGTGCCATATCTCGCCGGTCGTCCTTCATCGGCCGCTCGTTTCCCTAGGAAATAATTCAATATGCCAAAATTACATATACCAGTAGTCTGAATGACACCTCGTCCCCACCAACAACATCCTTCCACATCAGTCCGATTCGCACGATTCATCACTGGTTCAGAATGATCATATCGTCCAGCACGTTGTCCAATATAATCTTCGCAATATTGTGGTGGATCCTTCCAAGGGAAATTACATTCATACTCATAGTCCCAAAAACCAGTGTGCGGGTATTTACTCTTTGGAGCACAAAATAAAGGTCCAGGAGCACCATGCCAACGCGCATGTGTACTTGCCACCATTTCCATGTTTGAATCAACCTCACACTGAAAATGTTCCGACCCTTCCGGACATTGATAATGCTGATAACTCTGTTCCAACTGTCCACATGCGTTGGATATGGGATATTTCCCTTCATTATTGATATCCCAATTATTTTCATCACAACTGTCATATTTGATTGTTTCTTTCATACTCTGCGCAAGAAAGGCAGCAATGTTGACCAATCCAATGATTGTCCCTTCCTCTCCTGGAACATCTTCACCCAAATAGAAGGTCATGTCGTTGATACCCTCAAGGTACATAGCTTGCAATCCTCTTAGGAATCCGTCATATCTATATTGTGTGCTAGGTAGCCAATCATTCCATGCAGTTTGATACAAAAGAATCTTGTTGTCAATATCATCTTTGCAATAGTGCAGATTATCTTCAATGGCGTTGTTGGCAGATGGAGATCGAGTCTGTGGGGGAAATGTAGGGTGTAGTGTGGTCGGTGCAATTCGATAGGTTGGTGATATTGTTGGATTTTTGCTTGGTCGAGGTGTTGGAACGGGTGTAGTTGTGCATTCTACATCTGGAAATAGGAATATGGGCGTTAGAGAAAGACGGGGATCAAACAGATTTTGCAAGTATTAATTGTACATTTTTTCTTCTATATGCTCAATATCGTGCTCATTACTACTTACTCTGCTCGTAGTCACAAACTGACAATTTTTCATCAAACAGTGTCCCTTGTTGACAATCCGTGATGGGAGAAACCACTTGACCATTACTGCATATGAAGTAAGAGGTGCAGCCTGGACCAGGGACGTAGCCGGTACTTGTTTCTTCTGGACATTGGGCATCGTATTGTGAGATCGTTATGGAGAAAAGATTGGCGAACAACAGAAACAACAACGACCACCAGATCAAGTGTTTGTTGTGGTCGACCAGCATGGTGAGGTGGCTGCTTCTTGCTGGTTAGTAACGCAGTCGCCATCAATCTTTTTCATGCATGTTGTGTCGGTAGAGAATGATCGTATCGATCTGGCTTTTTGGCGTGGGTATGTTAGATTAGATACGCTGGAGCGGCCCTGCCCGCCTCTTTGGATACTAATTCCCACCTACAGATCTATAGTACGACCTGCTTGAGGAGATATCTAGAGCGAACTCCTCTCAGCTTCGTCAGCTCATGAACAGGGTACTTAAGTACAATAGTCGGGCTACGTCGCGGCAAAGCAATAGTATTCCAAGAAGCAACATGGTTCGATGTTTTGCCCTTGTTATTATTATTGCAATCTTCTCCAAGAATAATGAACATCACAATATATTATGCTCAATTTTTTTCGCCGTAGAGGCGTTTTCAAACATTGATCTATCTTCGTCATCACGTCTGGCGAAAAGAAAAATGCATCAGTTCCGACACACAGGGAATAAGGCGAACGCATACAATCGTGTAAAAACGAATACTCTTGTCTCAGATGATGATGATGATGATTCGTTCCATAATGAGCATCAAAGTGCACTAACTCTAAGGTCAACACCAACTGACCGAGAAGAACAACAGCTCAGCAGCGAGGATGAAGAAGGAATACTACCATCACAGCCGGCTTCCTCATCGTTTCGAGATATATCCATCATTGTCTTTCCACTTCTTCTGGTCTATATTTCCAATCAATGGTCACGCTACTCCATATCCTACCTTGTGGATTTCTCACCCGACAATGCAGCTGCAACATTCACAGCCATGAATGTTGATTTGCAATTCACAAAATCACAATACGGCCTACTTGCCTCAACAGCATTTACATTTCTCTTTGCATTTAGTTCACTCATTGCTGGAAGTTTGGCAGATAAATACGATCGAAAATTACTCACGTTGTCATCTTGTCTGGTTTGGACGTTGGCGACATTGGCTCAAAGTCAGGCACATACCTACAATGAAGTTCTGTTGGCACGTGTTGTGATGGGTGGAGCATGTGCATTCGCGGCTCCCGCCGCGTATACGTTGATAGCTGACAAAATATCCAAGGATAAGCTTGCATTTGCAAATTCACTATATGGATCGGGGGTGTATCTTGGTGGTGCTCTTGCAAGTTTGAGTCTGCTGTTGGATGAAACTGTGGGGTGGAGGTGGACATTGGCGGTGATTGGGGGGTTTGGTGCTGTTGCTGCGATTGTTTCGGGTGTACTTTTGCCGTCGGATGGTGATAGAAATAATATAGTTGTTATAGATGCTGAGAATGGAGATGATGCAAGAAGTAGTTCAATTCAGCACAAGTCGGATGGAGAGGAAAACGATCTTTTCAGTAGCGCGAGACAAATCCTCTCTATACCACGAGTGCAATTCATTTACTTTGCATCATTTCTTCGGTTTTGCTCTGGTTTGCTGATTGGAGTTTGGGCGGCACCGTATTTCAAACAAGCTTTTCCGGATGATGCTGCTCAATATGCTGTTGTTAATGCATTTATTGTGGGTGGGTTGGGAATGACTAGTGGAATTTTAGGAGGTTATATTGCTGATGGATTGGGGTCTTGGGTGAAGAAGGGTGACGAAGAAGATTTGACAAGTATTGCAGAAGGGGCAGAAATTCAGTCAGCAGGCGTGCCATCCATCCTTCGTGACAACTTTGACGAAGAAACTATACGTTTGTTACTCCCCATCGTCGGTTCTCTTCTCGCCATTCCCGCATGGTATCTAGCAACACACTCTGGCGAAAATTTTGAAGCTGCAATGTTTTGGCTCGGTGTTGAATACCTCGTTGCTGAATGCTGGTTTGGTCCAACAATTGCTTGTCTGCAATCGACTGTAGGTACATCAAAAACGGGTACTGCACAAGGAATGTTTGTGCTAACCGGAGCATTCGCTAATGCCGCCCCAACTTTACTCGGATGGATTTACGGAAACAAAGTTATTGACGCAACATCTTCGTCATCATCGGAAGGTCTTGCAAGCCTGTTGTCGGTGGGTGTTTGTACAGGGTATTTACTGAGTTCTGTGTTCTTCCTAATCGGCGCTAGCGCAAGTGCAAATGGAGGTGAAGGGATGCAGAAAGTAGCTCAGCAAGTAGCTCAAGACACGAAGGAATGATGAATGTACTTATGATACCTATTATAGACTGGGCTAATGAATAACTCAATACCAAGAAAGCTTACACGGAGCGGAAGGGTGCACAAGGGAACACCTTGGAGCTGAGCTCGTGAGTATTCACCTATCTCAAATACCATAATACTCCTCGCACAATCGCTTGTATTCATCTTGTGAAGGAGGTTGATGATATCCCTCGAAACAGAAGATGTCTTCCTGAAGGCTTTGCAGCTCTCGAGAGTAAACTTCATAGTCACTGCTTTCTCTGTCAGGCTCCGGACCAAGCCAGTTTATCTCACATGAGTTTGTGCCACGATTGTATCTTCTAGAAATCTTCCATCTCCATCCGACGCGTGATCCCGCTTGCACAAAATCGATGGAAAACGGAGGATCTGGATGTCCTCTTTCACCATTCGAAGCGTACCACTCCGGTGAATCACGTGATAGGCTCCAGGAGAACATGTTCAAATCTGGGATGAAAGTTTTCTTCATTTGTTTGAGGCGGTAGATTGCTTCGGCTACACTGGGAACATCCGCAATGCGTAGAAACTCATGGAATTTATAACCAATGACGCCTTTCCAAAGATTGAGCGTTTCCAACATTGGAAAATCGTTCTCGCAAATATCGCGCATATCTCCAGTTACCAAAGAATAATTAGGCAAATTCAAATACTTCAGAAGTGGAAAGTCTGCCAGGTCTATGAAGTTTCCCTCGATGTTAAAGCAGTAGCACACGCACACCCTTTCGAGAGTGTTTTTGAGGACAAGCAGACTTTTGATGTTACCAGTCAAAGGTGTATGAGATACGTTCAACTCTTTTAGCGAAGGCAATCCAGCCAACATCTTGAGATCCCACTTCATGTAACTGCAGCAATTGACTTCTAACTTCTGGAGGAGTGGAAAATTGAAGAAGACAGGATATTTTCCATTCACCTGAACAGACTCAATTACCAAATGTCGCAACTGTCTGAAGTTGGAGACCACCTGGATGTCATGAGCGACCCTTTTGGCAGTTTTGGCAGCCCATTCTTCATCTGGATCAACCCCATCGCAATACTTGTGTTCGTTGCGTCCCTCATAAATGCCACTGATCTTCAAGTGCTGTAAATTTGGCAATGCAGACGTCATTGCTACGATAGCTTTATATTTCTGTACGCTTTTAATCCGAATTTGTGTTTCCATGGAATGTGAATAGGAGTAGGACCCTGTATGATAACAATCATCGAACCAAGGAACCATGGTAGTTCTCGCCGCATCTCTAATTTTCCTACAACAGATCCGTGATCGCATGATGTCTTTGTAGCCAAGGAATCCTAAAATTGTCGCTGTCAGTTTGTTGCTGAGTCCTTGGATGTTTGGATCATCGTTGAGAAAGTTATCGACTACTTCTACTTCAGCAGCTGCAGCATTGGCCGTTTCGGTTTCAGTTTCGGGTGCGGCTAGTAGTAGCCGTAGCGGATCGGCCGCGTCTATCTCCATCTCCATTGCAGCAGCTGCATTGTTGGCGCTCGTGCTCGGTCTAATTCGCTTTGACTTCTTTGGTTGAGGGGACATATTTATGATGTAGATGATGTCGATCCAAGCTATTCCCAGAAAATGTGAAGGTGCCGTGTGCCGTGGTGCAACTTTCACTTCGACGACGTCCAAATAAAATTTAAAACCGAATGTCACATCAGACACATATCGTACAGTCCCTCGAGCAAAGATCTGAAAGATCTTTCGATCAGTTTCGATGAAAGTCACCCTGTAAATAGGAGTAATCTACTCAAACAATACCAACCCAACGGCAATGGCATCATCAACCGACAAAGCGGCAGGCCGAGTCCTCCTCCCCACAAACATCAACCCCACCCGCTACGACATCAAGCTAACTCCCGATCTTACCGCCTTTACCTTCACCGGGGTAACCACCATTGAACTCACAACTGGCAATGATGTGTCCACCTCCAGCATTATCCTGCATGCCAAGGAACTATGCTTCGCCAGTGCCTCGTACACAACAATCAAGAAGGGTAGTGGTCCAGCAGCAGAAGAAGAAGCAGAACAAGAAGTGCATGAGGCAGAGGAGATTTCGACCAATGTAAAAGCCACCACGGTCTCTTTTGGATTTGCCAATCCCATCCCACCCAATGCAACCTTAGTACTAACAATTCACTACAGTGGATTTTTGAATAATCAAATGGCAGGATTTTATCGTAGCAGTTATACCGATATTCATGGCACCAAAAAGATTATGGCGAGTACTCAATTTGAAAGTCTGGATGCTCGACGTGCCTTCCCCTGCATTGATGAACCAGCACGCAAGGCAGTGTTTGGAGTAACATTAATTGTTCCCAAGGAATTAGATGCATTTAGTAACATGCCAGAATTATCTCACAAGACATTGGAGGGGGGGAAAAAGAAAGAATTGAAATTTTTGGATACACCCATCATGTCTACGTATTTGTTGGCGTTTGTGGTTGGTGAATTTGATTATGTCCAAGCACAAACGTCACATGGGGTGTTGGTACGTGTGTACACTCCCCCCGGGAAGAGTGAAGCGGGTGTCTTTGCGTTACATTGTGCCACCAAGAGTTTAGATGCCTATGATGATTTCTTTGGTATCCCATACCCTTTACCGAAATTGGACATGGTGGCTATTCCCGAATTTGCAGCTGGTGCCATGGAGAATTGGGGGTTGGTTACGTATAGGGAAGTGGATTTGTTGATTGACCCGACCAAGGCGTCGAGTAATCAGAAACAACGTGTTTGTACGGTTGTGACACATGAATTGGCGCATCAGTGGTGAGTTCAAAAAAAAGAAGAGAGACGAACTGACACGAATATCATTACTCATTATTTGCCATATTTATCTCTTCCTTCTAGGTTTGGAAACCTTGTGACTATGGCGTGGTGGGATGATTTGTGGCTTAATGAAGGATTTGCCTCTTGGGCGGAGAATTGGGCGGCCGACCACCTTTATCCGCAGTGGTCCATGTGGGATCAGTTTACTACGGGGCATTTGTCGGCGGCGATGAGGTTGGATGCGTTGAAGTCTAGTCATCCTATTCAGGTGCCGATTCATCATGCGGAAGAAGTGGAAGAGGTGTTTGATGCAATTAGCTATTGTAAGGGAGGTTCTGTCGTTAAGATGATTCGCGCCGTGTTGGGTATGAAGGCTTTTCAGAAGGGACTTGGTAACTACATGAAGAAGTTCGCCTATGGAAACACTGAAACGTTCGATTTGTGGAAGGCTTGGGAGGATAGCAGTGGATTGCCTGTACAAGAGATGATGGCGTCATGGACAGAACAGATGGGCTTCCCTCTTGTTACCGTCACTGATGAAACTTGGGAAAATGATAAGGTCACCTTGACGTTGGAACAAGAGTGGTTCTTGTCTGATGGGTCACCACTATCGGACGGAGATAAGGAAAAGAAATGGTGTATTCCAATCTTGACGTGCACAGAGGAAGGCACGCAGCAGGACATGATTTTCATGAGAGAGAAAACGGCCACAGTCACTGTGCCCTTGTCGAAGGGTGGATGGGTCAAGTTGAATGCAGGGCAGGATGTACCAATGCGCGTGAAAGTTACGTCGACAATGATTGATCGCTTATCAGTTGGCATTGAGTCAAAAACTCTCCTCCCCGCCGACAGGGCTGCTCTTCTCAGCGATGCGTACGCCCTCGTCAAGGCAGGAAAGATGCAACCTGAGGGATTGATTAAGCTGTTATCGAGTTATAAGAATGAGGACAGCTATATTGTTTGGGAATCTATTTCTGCTGTACTAGGAGGCCTGGATGCTGTTATGTCAGATGATCCGGTAATGAGTAAAAACTTTAGCGCGTTGGCAAAGAAAATTGTCCTTGGACTTCTTGGCCAGGTAGGATGGGAGGCTAAAAGTGATGATGGGCATTTGGATGTTCTTCTTCGTGGAATGATGATTGGTCTCTTGAGTACATTCTGCTACGACGATGCAAGTGTAGCGGCAGAAGCATTGAAGAGGTTCCATGCTTTCCAAGCTGATCATAGCGACATGAAGAGCTTGCCCAGTGACATGAGATCGAGTGTTTTCAAAATTGTTTTGAAGAATGGGGGAGCCAAGGAATACCAAGATGTGAAGGCTTACTTTGACCAGGCTTCCGACAACGCCGAACGAAAGCACGTTCTGGCATCTCTTGGGCACACACCCGATCCCAAATTGAAGACTGCAACGTTGGAATGGGCAATCTCTGGAGAAATCAAGCTTCAGGACTTCTTCTATCCGATGGGAGCTGTCCGGTCATCATCTAACGAAGGCCGTTCTATCGCTTGGGATTTCATGCAAAAGAATTTCAACGCTATCAAAGCCATGATTGGAAATGCCAATGCGTCACTCATGGATGCAGTAATCGTCAGCTGTGCGGGTGGATTCTGTTCTGATGAAAAGGCAAATGAAATTGATGCATTCTTCAAGGCAAATCCTGTTCCTCGGTCTTCCAGGAAGATCCAGCAGACACTTGAGAACATGCGCTCGAATGCCAAGTTCTTGGCATTGCTTCAGAACAGTGATTTGAAGTCGGACGAATTTTGGTCCACAGTTTGAAGGGGCATAGAGAAACGCATATGCGATGTAATGCGTGAAGTAAAATAGAGCTTTATTTCAGGATATAATATGAAACTTCAAGCAGTTTTTGAAGAATTTGTATTAATATTTACACTGATACGTATATACAGATCAAAATGGAGGCGCAGATTCGACAACAATGCGACATTTCTGAAGCGAGTCAGTATCCCCATTATTAGAAGCAAAACAAAATTAATCCATTGATAGCTTTGATGCATGTAGACACAATTGGTCATCTTTGTCGATCGAATGTTCATCACCATGCATGTAATCTCCAACAATGGGATGTTGGATTGACGCCATATGAAGTCGTAACTGGTGACCCCTCCCCGTCACTGGCGTGAGTTCCACTCGAGTGACACTCTTGCTATCACCATTTAATTGCACTGTGCCCCAATCTACTGCGTTGTACATAGTTTTCGCTTCTCTCAGAGTATCTGGTACAAATAATGTTGTTGTTGTATCAGAAGAGCCATCCTGCCGAATGAATGCAAATGATCCATCATCATGAAGATCACATGCCCATTCATTGTGATCATCAACCCACACTTTTCCTATTGCGTGAGAAATTGTACCAGTACTTGACTCTTTGTCCATGGAGCCCTCTACCAACGCAACATATCGTTTCTCAACACAACCTTCTTCCGTATGAAGCTCTTTTTCGACGCTTTTCTTTTCAAACAACATGTTGGCATGGCGCAATGCAGTCTGAGTTAATGCGATACATACTATACCACTGGTATCAATGTCCAATCTATGAGCGGGGCGTGGCTCAAAAGTGGACAGTTTTTCCAACTGCTTTTCATATTTTCGTATTCTTTTCTTCAGCTCTCGTCTTTGCATGGAATTTCGTGGTTCTGTTTCAAGGACACTGTCCCACCAACGTTGTTCGTCTGCTTGAGCGTTTCGGAGGCGTTCCACACCTCTTGGATCTTTCTTTAGCCATTCTACGATACTCTTTGACAGACATGGATACGTTGGACAAATTGGGTTGTCTAATTGCTGCTTGGTAGGAAGTGTGGACCAGCCGGAGGGTTTGTTTACAAATAATAATTGAGATAGGAATGGAAGTTCGGTGCCATCTCCCAATAGAATCTCCTTCTTGTCATCATTTGTCAGATATTGACAATTCTCTACGGTAGGTTCTATTATTTGCCACTTGTTGCTAACATCCGGTCCAGTATGATCATTATTAGTTGTTGTTGGCCGTGACGACGATGCCAGCTCCAAGTTATCATCATGATTGTTTATCACAGCCAACAATTGACTTTTTGCCTCATACCCTGAAATCAGCACCCGATGCACAAGTTCACGTTTATTCCCGTCTGAATTCAACCCTCTCCCCCTCAAAATGTCTCTTAACTCTTTCAATGTCATTTCATTGTATTCTTTCAACGTCTTTTGTCTCTCCTTGGCAACGTATCTGGGATGCTGCTCATCTTCTTTCTGTGTTCGTTTTCCATCCAAAATTTCCCCCAATCGATCGATTAACTCGCTCTTGTTCCCGCTTACCTTGACTCCATATTGACGGAGTATATCTTTTACTTCTCTGATGGTTAGGGCTGTGTAGGCTTGGTAGAGCAGAGTGTGGGTGTCGATGGCGATTTCGGGTGGAGCGACGCTAAAATACAGCGGTTGTCTTTGGTGGGCATGTGATGTGATTTGTGCTCCGCTAAAGCCATGGATGGCAGTCAGTGTGATCAAGTAGATGACTACGCAGAATAATAGGGTGGAGGTCATGATCCTAGCGGCCTATATGGATACTTGTTGGCTGGCTGAATGGGACAACCTTGCCATTGCAAAAACTTCTTGCGATTGCTCGCTTTGGTGGTGGGGTAGATCTATCGCGCCAAATTTACTATGAGTTCCTATCTTGCCACTTATTTTAGTCCCCAGCAAGCGTAAACGAGTTAAGTAAGGGTCTCCACGTTCATCTCTATGCAGAAGCACCGCTCATTGTTTCATGATCTTGCCCATCTCGATAGCAATATCAAGCAACAACTCCGCTGTGCTCTCCATCTCCATCTTTTGTTTCAATGGTTCATTCACTCAGTGGCAGTGGCAGTGGTATGTCTACACTCTCATCTCAGTCTCATTCTCTCAACTGCGATGGGGCCTGAATTTCCACGCGGTTTTCTCTCATTTTCTCTGCGTTGGGCCGGACGTCAAAACGGTAGTTCCTTCTCTCAGTTGTACCGAGTTGGGTGGTTTTTCCCTTGAGTGTCGCTTCTGGTGGTACTTGGAATGGAGTCAAAAGCAAAAGCCCCATCGATAAACCAGTGATTCTTATCAAGGCATGGGCCTCAACCTTGAGTCTCAGAAACTTTGTTCGTCTAACATATCTGATTGCCCGTGCCAGCTTCTTGTTCTTGTAGTCATCCTCATCTGGGCTCTGCACCCGCTTCGTCATCAGAAAAGATACTGCAGTTCTCAAATCTGGTCTGGCCCGTTGTGACGCGAAGTAAGAGCAGTTGTGCCGTGACACGATGAAATAGTGCTGCTCGTTCATCGTCGAGCTTCGCCACATCTTCAGAGTCCTGAATAAAAAATGGTCTGCTGCGGGAGTTACAGCGGTTCCGTCCATGTCCTCAGGAGGAAGATCCCTCAACACCTCATCAAAGTACCACTTTTCCATGCTGACTGTAAAACTGTTCTCATCAAAAGTTACTGATACTGACTGAACCATTCTACACAAACCCTCTCAGCTTGAAAAGCTTCTCCGAAGACTTGGCAATGCTGCTACTTATCTACAGACCATGATGGGGCGTACAATAAGTATGTAGTAGGAGTAATTCATAACTATATAGCATGATCGACACAGAGCAAGCCGTCGACGCAGAAAAATCATGGCTATGTTACTAATGAGATAAAGCTATATATTGTCATGCCAGCCTCTCAAAACCTTCTACATTCGCCTATAATAAACTCACTCATCCGCCAAAAGTTGTCCCAACCAATGAAATATCCTCAACTGTCTACCCTCCAATGCCTCCAGAGCAACATCTTGCGGAACTAAATTCTTCAAAATTGCCTTCAAAAAGGCAGCATTGAACCCAGCCAAGCTTCCATAGACGGCATCCTTCCAATACTTGTGAACAAAATTCTGACGTGTATTTGGATTTAATCCTCTCCGAATGAAGAGGTAGCTGATACCCCAACAGACGGCGGACACTAACGCTTCATAGACTACCGTCCATAACTTCTTGGGGGTATCAAACCCAAATAGAAATACGCGCTTGGCTGCCACGGACTGTGTTGCCCATAACACGAACGATGCCACCAAACCAGAGAAATCACCCTTTGACAGGCAATCTACTAGAGCATCTCTATCCGTTGCACAGTTTTGAACCGAGTCATAATTCTCTTGGACCCATTTCATCATTTGGGGTAGACGTGATTGGATTTCAGCAGAGAGTGCAATGAGACTCATGAATAAGATGAGATAGTTACCAATCAGAAATATGACTTGTTTCTTTTCTTCACGATGGTATTTTTGTTCCTCTTCGGCCAAGTCATTCCGTTCTTCTGGATTAGATTTTGATGAATATTGAGGTGCACCTGACCTCCTTTGCAGGAAGAGCTCATTCAGTTGCCTCAATTGTTGCTCTATCAAGATATCCGTTCGTTCTTCTGCAGTGGTGGTGGTAGTAGTAGTAGCAGCAGCAGGGATGGTAGCATTTTCCGGAATCACTTCTTGTGGTGCTAATGGCGGTGACATCCCACGTTGTTTATTCGATGACGCAACCGCCGTTGCCGCTGCCGCCGCAGCAGCCGAACTCAAATTCACCGGAGGTGGACGCAACAATGCCGCCGCAGCAGCATTCAATACCTGCAATTGTTGTGGATGTATCCCACCCAATGAGACAAGATTGGCATTGGATGGGTGTGGACTTGGTTCGGCCGATGGTGAATCTGGAGCTCGTGATGCAAATGGATGACGATGAAGGTTGGCGGTATGATTGTTGTGGTTGTTGTGAGTTCCTAGTGCTGGTCGTTCTGGTTTCTTAGTTTCGACTGTTCGAAATCGTAGTAAGAATTGTGATCCGTCTGGAAGGAATGGACAGAGAACAACTTCTGTAAAAAGAGGTATATATTGTAGAAACAGCACGGTGGAATGATAATGTGTGTGAACGAGAAAGAAGAACCCAAGTGAGCATGTTTAGGTAAGTATAACGAAACAAATATGATAAAGTCCAACCAAAGAAACATATATCTTGACGTTTCTCTTACCCTCATGAGGCTCCACATTTTCATCCAACAAACGNTCCAACCAAAGAAACATATATCTTGACGTTTCTCTTACCCTCATGAGGCTCCACATTTTCATCCAACAAACGAACATCTTCCAACTTGATCCCTCCACTACTACCGCCGCCGCCGCCGCCACTCTGATTTAATTTTCGTAATACACAACCAAACACATGTTCCTGCATTTCCGAAGAGGTAGTACCATCATACCATGATACAGTAATAGTCCCTCGATCCATGACTAACATTGGTGGTGTGTGATTGTCACTAGTACCATTTGGATCATGATGTATTGTTGTCGGAGTACTACTACTACTACTAGTAGCGGTAATACCTTTTTCAGGGGTGGTGGCGGATGATTTGCCCTCATTTAAATATGGAAAGGTCAAACTACCCGTTAGACTCAAACTACGAATACGTCCAATTTGTCGAAAGGGTTTGAATGGAGTTTTGAGATTTCGTGAGGATGATGATGATTGTGGTGATGGAAGTGATGATGGAATTTCTTCGAGGAGACGTAGTTTGATGGTACGTCTTCCTGGTGGAGATGCATAGGTGATTCTTGATGGTGATGAGATGACATTGTTGTTGTTGTTGTTACCTTGATGAAAATGGTGATGATGAAATGGTGATGACAGATGTTGTTGTTGTTGTTGATGCTGATAATACTGATGAAGATTAGGAGGAGTAGGTGACGCAGACAATTCTTGCAGTAAAGGTGACATGGACATGGAAGCGCTACTGTCCTGAGAAATGAATGTTGTTGTTGATCTTGCTTGGTTGGAAGTAGAAGCATCATTATTATTGCTCTTTTGAGATGATTGAGTGGATGATTCTCCATCTACTGTACCACCATCAATGTTTTCTGTTGTAGCCTTTTTATTTTTCACATTGTCAATTATTTTGGCATGCTCTTCTTCATCCTTTGCCAAAGCAGCAATAACAACAGCAGCGGACTCCTCCTTCGGTTCCATCTCAGTAGTATCAGCCTCACTGCTGAGAGAAGAGGAAGGCGACGCCTTCCCTACACTTTCCACATTGCCATCGCCATCGACATGATGATCATTCTCTGTCAAGACAGGCTGCTTCAAGTGTTCCTCAAGTTGCACCAATGATTCCGAACTGATAGATTGATCTTGCTGTGAATAATGCAGAAATAATTGATCATCTTCTTGTTTTGCTTCTTCCCCATCTTTCTTATTGCCTGCTGTGTCATGATTTGAAATAATCGTTTCCACTGTTCCTCCGCCATGTTGTTGTTCTGATGATGCGTTGAATGCTTGTTCTTCCATTGCAGTAGTGATAGCTGCTATTTTTTCTCCATCAACTATCATCTCGTCTGCAGCAGCAGTATCCAGAGGCTTTGCATCAGTAGATGATAGTATTGAGGAAGGTCCATCGCTATTATCAGTGCTGTCGTGTTCCTGAACTACTGTAGTTACAGGTGGTGGTTGACATTGTTCTTCCTCGGAGACGACACCATTATTATTATTCGCAGAGACACTATTATTACTACTACTGCAGCCATCATTCTGCTTGGTATTTTCGGACGAAGTGTCTTCCATTTGCTGTTGTTGAGGTGACATGGTGGTGGTGGACGATATCATCACGCGGCTATGGAGTAGTCAAACTTAAAATGGTGTCGTGATGGGCATGCTTCCTCCAAAAGCAAGCTAAGTATTTATTTTCATTGCCATCTGGAATCTCTTTGTTCCTCTCCGAAATTTTTTGATGTCCGACCCACGCGACCATCCGACATCCGACTTCAACATCCTGCGAAAAGGGGGGAGCGGGGAATCCCCCTCACTTGAGCTGAGAGAGAATAGGGGTTGAGTCGATTCGAGCGAGGCGAGCGGAGAGCGAGAGTGAGACAAAGTCTCATTTTTTTACTCACGTGCACCATAACAGAGGATGGTATCGTAAGATATAGTAGCAATGGGGAGGAAGCGCAACCGAGGCAAGGCGAGGAAGGCGGCCAAAGCCACCAAGGCGGCCAGTGAGGAGGTGGAAGAGAGGAGTGGAAATAATAGTAATCATAATCAGACGACGACGACGACGGGGGTGAATGGATCCGAGCAATCATTATCATTGTCAGCAGCGATAAAGGAGGAGCTGCGTAACACCATCGAGGAGTTCCATGAGTGGCTTGACATGCCAGAGCAGGAAGACATCAGAGCGAAAATTGAGGCGCTTCTCTCAAGTGTGGGATGTGACATTTCGCTAGAGGGCCTCCTTGAAAGCGATACCTTTCAGGAGATACACACGTATTACAAAAATCAGACTGGTGAGCAACTAAGCGCTGAGCAATTCCAAGTCGTGTTGATGATGCATTATTTATCACAAAAACCAACCGAGGAGAGGTTTGATGCGATTTATGGCAGAGACAACCATCACCATCACGACGCCTTCTTCTTTAAATCTGATGAAAAGAATGATGATGGAATTGCCGATACCGATGACGCCAACATTGTGAATACACCAGCTCTCACTGCAACGGTATGCATGCACGGCGTCAAAAAAGAGGTTGATCAAGTTTACGTCCAATTCGTGAAAGCATTCACGACTTCTATGGACGCTCTTACAACCCGGTCGAGACTCGACCCTTCAAATTTGTCAAAACTCATGGATTGGCTCAAATCAGCGCATGATGCTACGATGGATGCAGCCGAAGTGTGGAGCGATTCTGCCAAGATGAAAATGGCGATATCACTCTTTTTACGTGCTGGAACTACTGCTATTCTTAAAGGTGAATATAAAGTTGCCCGGGCGATTGCCTGCATTGTCAGGTATTTTGAGGAACACATCGCAGTTGAGTTGGAACAATCTCGAGCTCTAATCAACTGGCCAAAAATACTTGAAACCTCTGTCGCTGACGTGCACACACTCGTGAAATTCTTCAGTAAGCGTACCCCCTGCTCTTGTTTAGATGAGAAATACGATGAAGTCAAGGATATCACAAAGATGAGTTTGTGCTACAACCCTCAATGTACTATCCCTCATGGGAAGGTAGAACGCAGCAAAATAATGCGTTGCGGTCGATGCCAATCAGTAATGTATTGTTCCCGTGAATGCCAAAAAGCTCACTGGAGGGTGCACAAGTCTTCTTGTAACTCTTATGCTGAAATGAAGGCTGAGTTTGAAACCAAGCAGCAGACTATGTGAGCATTACATCGATGGTAATCTCCTTTATAATCCTTTCTTAATGCTTACTTCTCAGTAGGATAACGTTGATTCGGAGTGATCCAAAAGGTTTAGGAGATAAGATGATTGCTTCATAGGTAACAGAGCAGGCTTAAAAGGAAATGTTAGATTACACTGTTCGATGAAGCAGAGGTAATACCATGAAGACTACTTTATTGTGTGTGAAAAGCCAGCAGGATAGCAGAATAAGCCTTGAATTGTTGTAGCTTTCAGAGACCTAAGTACATTATATACATCTAGATTAATAATATCTAGTTAGCGAAGTCATCGGGCATTCAAGAACTTTCCAATAACTTGAATAGGGAATCAAATGGGTCGTCTGCCAGTCCATTTTCCACATCCATACCAGCAAAATCTTTCACGAGTTCGTCCAAGTCAATCAGTAAATCTCCATGACACTCGAAGGAGACCCGAGTGCACCGCTTTACCTTAGTGACGGGCTGACTTGTACATGAAGTTTCCATGGTTGCTGGGCAGGTTTGGCAGTGCCTCTGGAGGCCATTTTGAGCCACTTGATGCATGTCGACGTCGTCGTCGTGTCCCATCTGGAGGATGGCAGCGTCACGTACACCGGGTATAGAGTAGTAGAGGAAAGGGTCTCGCTTCTTGAGGGATTTGAGATCTTTAGCAGAGAGAGAATTGTTCACTTCGACTTCCTTTGGAGTAGGCTCGGCAGGAGCTAACCGCCAAGCAGAAGCGAACGTTTGGTTTTCAGGCCATTCTTCAATGGCGGTGTCGATTTTGTTGTTAGGTTGGGGACTCATGATGCTGAATAATAGTTGTCGAGAAGCGAGATTTGTTTGTTGTGGAACACGGTGGGCGGCATGGTTGCACTCAGGAGGCCTAAATCGTAAGCTATGCAACGTATGTAAACTGCATAGGCATAGCAAACTGTGACGTTCATGTTCCAACGACGCCAAAAGCATCTGGAAATGAAGTGATTGTTCCTCACCAAAAGTTGCCTTCAATGTAGGCGGCCAACGTTGGAATTGCTACATTTAGTTCCGCGAGACTCTTCTTACGTGCCAAATTTCAATCGAGGTGCGCGAGCAAGACCAAAGAATGAAAGGTACCGACTCTATTATGGCATCCCTGACTTCTTCCATCAATTAACACATATGTAGGCATCAGCCATGGACGAGGAACACGCTGCTGAGACTAAGTTGCCTACGATCAACGACGACGGGGATGAGGAGTTGTTCGTCGAGAACGTTTCAAAATTTCGTGACGAATCAAACGATGATGACCGCATTAATGATGATGCGTCTCCATCAAATACTCATGATAAATGGCTCTGGCTGCATGCTGCTTTTCATTGTCTACTAACGATGGTGGTAAGTGCATTATAAATGTTAGGTGGCTGTGATAATCATTTACGTTCCCCTCTAATACCTTTCCCTATCAGGGGACTGGCGTTCTCGGCTTCCCAACGCTACATCCTGGATGGGTTTTGCAGGTGCTGCCATCTTAATTACAGCTGCTGCATCAGCCGCATATTACACAGCATCACTCTTATCGGGCTTACAAGAGCCCGATCAAAAGACTTATATGGATATTGGAAAAGCATTAGGTGGGTGGGTGGCATATAATATCTTTTCAACTGTTCTTTTTCTTTCCAACAAGTGCCGTGATGGTACTGCTTGGCGGGCAGGCATTGGAAACAATTGACTTAATGTCACAAGGCGCAACTATAACTTATTTAGGGGGAGACTGTGGTGGATACAGCGTTGATATGACAGCTTCAAAGTTTAGTACGCGAGTTTGGACTATAATTATGGGCTGCATTGTTCTATTGTTGAGTTTGACAAAGGACATGTCAAGTATGTGGCAGATCTCTGCAGTGGGAACTCTCTCTGTGTTTGTCATCGTGCTTTACTGCATTGTTGGATCTAGTATCGCACTAGCGGAAAACACTTGAACTCCACCGTACAATGCAGAGGAGTGCGTAAACGCTGATGATAGCTTTGCTGCAGAATTACTCACAGGCTTTGGTTCAGTCATATTTGGATACGGTTTTCATGCTGTGTTGCCAGACATTCAAACCTCGCTGCTTGAAACAGATTCGAACACTGCTCACAAAGACATGAAGAAAGCGATCACTGGAGCGTTCTCAGTCGCATTCCCCGCTTATCTGGTGATCGCCTTGCTCGGGTTCGCGGCTTTTGGCGTGAGTGTAGCTTCCGATGTGCTTGTATCTATGACTATGGTTTTGTCAAAGGCAGCAATGTATGTAGTTTGGGTGTTTGTCATAATCAAAACAGCCACCGAGGCAGCGGTCTACAATCAGTCGGCTTTCGTTATTTGTCGTGACATTCTGGGTATTTCCAAAAGGTCATACGACATTTTACTTCGTTTGGTGTGGGTAGTTGTGGCAACTCTAGTTGCGATGTACATTCCATTCTTTGGTGATCTTACAGCAATCACGGGAGCTTTGTCGGTTACACCTCTCTCTTTTGTGTACCCTGTGTTCTTTTGGAATTGTAAGCACAAGCATGATGTACCGAAATGGAGAATCCGGTTCCATTACGTGTTTATCGCAGTATGGGTAACATTCGGAACAACAGCCCTTGTTGGAGCGATTTGGAGTCTAATTATCAACCTCAGATCTAAGCAGTGATATTTCCCTCATCCCCTACGCCTACGAAGATCAACAAGTTGCTTACTCCAGTCTCTACCTCCACGCTGAGACATGCTGTATTACAACTTTTTCACTGAAGAGGCTGGTACATCATAGTGCGTTTGTTGTGTGTAGTACCATCCAAGCTTAATCAATCTCATTATGACTTGTTATTTCGATCACATGGATATGACTGCAATTACCACTCTCTCAAGTACTAAATCTACTTCATATCGGTGTTATCTCTATCATCTCTCCCAAGTTACTCTTAGATCAGGACGATCTTCCCCTGTGATCGACCGCAGCCCGTCAAGTAGATAATCCGCCACCATCCTTGACGATGCCCTATATTCCCACTTAGATGTCCAACACATGTCTAATGTCTTGCGCAATATGATATATGAAGGATCGTTGCTATCTGTCACATGTTTAGGCATATACGATCGTTCTCCAGCGACCAACTTTTTCGTTATTGTATCGGCATGTGTCAATCCACTGAACAAGCTTTTGTCAGTCATGAGAGTATAAAGGATATTGCCAAGCATCCACACATCTATCTTGTCAGGGGGTACAGGTGTGAAATCTTTGGACTCAAGTTTAATTTGATGCTCTTCCAAAGCCCTCACTAGATGATGGCGAGGATACTCGTGCCACATTGTAGAATAAGATATCCTGCATTGATCATTTGAAGTCTTATTGAGGTAGATAGGCTTGCCGTAATTAAAGTCACCAAGCTTGAAGATGCCACCCTGATATAGGTATTGTGTCTCTTTTAGGTCATCGTGACAGAATGATGGTATTGTTGAGTTATCGATGGAATGTAAATCTGCTACACCCGATGCAAGATGGATGGCAATCTTGAGTCGTTCTATGGGCAATAGGATGCCATGATGATCACGTCTGTATTGCTCCAAAGAACCCGACATGATTTCTGCTATTGATGCAACTGAACAATATCCAAACACAGTTTGTATGAATGGAGAGCTAGATGTCCTACCCATAACCAATGCATCCTTCCTTTCCATATCAGCCATCCAAGGTTTCAACCTCTCATGACTATCAAAATGAAAATTCTTGTAAACAAATTTGTAACTCTTCATCCCGGCAACATCCTCACTCAATTCGAAGGTTGACCTTGCCCCCCCACTGGCAATGTACTTCAATTCTGAGAGGTCCAATTCGTGGAATGTATTGCAATTTGGATTACTTTTTAGTTGCCACTGAAACATTGGTTCACATACGTTGAGATCATATGCTTCATCGACGAACTGTTCTTCGGCGTTGGGTTGATACCAGTCAGGTACGATTAGTGGTGGATTAGATGGCACACTGCTATGATAGTTTTTGATTGTAGAACCCCCTGAGAGCAGTTGGATCAGTTTTGTCATAAATGATTGAGTAGTTTCAGGCGAGATTGTAACATCATTAAAGTTGCTGTTGATTGAAACTCTACGGGGCGGTGGCGCTCTAACCATGCGACGCAGACGAGAACGATCAACGAAGGTGGATCCAGCTCCACTTCTCATTATTTGTGCATCATAATGAGCCGTATTCCATCCAAGCCATATTTGGAGGGCGGAAACAAGCACAATGGAAGCAGCAAGAAGTGGTGATGACCACCTCTTGATCTGGAGTGACCATATCGTTGGGTGATTTGCCAGCATCGTTGTAAACCATGGGCCTCCCCAGTATCGTACTCTTCAGCTATCGGCGCTCATTTTTCATTTCCGGCCATTTTCTGCGAGCCGACATAGATCTAGTGGTAAAAATACATTCTAACATCTCTCTCTCTCTCTAGAGACTAGAGAGAGAGAGAGAGAGAGAGAGCGAAGAGCGAGAGAGCGAGAGGAGGGGGAGGGGATTTATTTCTACGCAAAGAGCTACGTTGGAATTAATATATTTTCGCGGCGCCGATGCAAGCATCAAGCTAAGCCAAGTGAGATCTAAGATCGAGGCATCGAGGCAGATCGATAGTAGAGACAAATAGGAGCACAGAGCACAGCAATAGACCACTTCTTGATTGCGCGAGAAGAAGGCAACGAAGGGGTTCGTGGATGCCTTAACTCACGATAATCAATACGTCCCAGTACTTGTAATTTAGTCTTCTTCTGATATTTGACTGTCTCTACAAGAGACATACGATATATGCATAAAAAATATTGATGATGATGTTGTCGAAAGCAAATAGTATCATTCACTGTTACTGGAGATCGTTCCTTCGACCATCCTCATCAACATTATCGGCGAGGCCAGCAGCTGCTGCTGCTGCATCCTCTTCTTCGCCGCATCATGAGCAGCAAATCTTATCCTACAATCGAGACACTGGTATAATCAGCGATGCACAATCCATGCAACCACTCTATCAAACCATCATTGGGATTGAAATACATGCACAGCTTGCTATACCGACGAAACTTTTCTCATCTGCTCCTACGAAACATGCCGATACATCATTATCATCATCATCAACAACAACAACTACAGCACTATCAAATACAAATGTACACCCCTTCGATCTAGGCTATCCAGGAACACTTCCCACCCTCTCCCACTCGGCCATCCAATCATCCATCCTATCGGCAGCATCACTCAATTGTCAACACATTCATCACTATTCCAAATTTGAACGGAAACATTACTTTTATGCAGATTTACCCCATGGGTATCAGATCACGCAGCAACGGTGGCCGTTGGCGAGTGAGGGTGTTGTGGAATTTTTGCCGTATTCGAATTTACACTTGATGAATAATCATCAGCAGGGTGAGGCAAACAACAACAACAACAAAACGAAGAAGAAACGGAGAAGAGGTAGAGATAGTGATAATGACAGTAGTGCTAACAAAGATGAAAGTTCCTCGAAGCAACAGCAACAACATCCTCTAGAACCAGTTCAATTGAGAATAGAACGTATTCAACTAGAACAAGACACCGGAAAAACAACCACTCACACCAAAACCTCAACAAACAACGCAACAACAACAACTGCACACATAAACTACAATCGAGCAGGATGTGCCCTCATAGAAATAGTTTCCTATCCCGACTTACGATCGGCACATGAAGCCGCAGGGGTGGTTGAAAAGATTCGCAAGTTGTTGAAACATGTGGGGTCGTGTGATGGGAAGATGGAGGAGGGGAGTTTACGGTGTGATTTGAATGTATCGATTGCTCCTGTTGGTCGGAATGACGATGACGATGATGATGCTTCTACTTCATCTACTGATAATAGTGATAGATATACACTACCACCCGGAAACGGACACAGAGTGGAAGTCAAAAACCTAAATTCTCTCCGACAAATCATCGCCGCTACCGAATACGAAGCCATACGACAATCCTCACTCGCCATACAAAATGAACCATCCGGACGTGAAACACGAACATTTAATCCATTGGATGGAGAAACAATCTGTATTCGTGCCAAGGGTGATGCTATTGATTATCGTTTCATGCCAGAACCGGATTTGCCCCCGTTGATATTGGATGAGGTTACCCTGGGATGCAAGAGTTTGGAGGAGTTTTTGGAACGGTACATGCCCGAGAGTGCGGAAGATGCTACTGCTCGACTTGTCAATGAGTATGGGTTGGGAGAGCGTGTGGCGTTGTTGATTGCAAGTGATCCACCGGCGATTGTATTGTTTGAGGATGCTGTATCTGTTGCAAAGGCGGAACTCGTACAAGAAGGCCATGATGATGACTCTGGCGCTGTGTCGGCATTAGTTGCCAATATCTTGTGCAATGACTTGTATGCACTTATCAAAAAGAGTGCTATAGAAGAAGCAGGTGATGACGAAGACAAGCGTGCTTCATTACTCAATTCAATTTCTGCAGACCAGTCCACTGTGGATAGTCAACGGCTTGGATCACTCGTTGCTATGATTGCAAATGAATCACTAACCACGTCCATGGGGAAGAAAATTCTTACAATCATGTACAAAGAGGAATTGAGTTCGTCTCCAAGCGATATTGCCACACGAAATGGCTGGGAGGTAATATCGGATATGGATATGCTCACGCAACTTTGTACAGATGTTGTTCATGATCCAAAGAACGCCAAGCAGTTGGAACAATACAAACAGGGTGGAAAAAATACGTGGAAGATTGAAAAGTTCTTTGTTGGGAAGATCATGGCGCAGAGTAATGGGAATGCACATCCGGAGAAGATGAAAGAGGCATTGGCAATTGTTCTGAAGAAGGAGGGTTCTAATCCGATATCGTGACAATAGCTAAGACAGAGATAATACATTCACAAAAGACTCTTCTAACTATTTTTTTAGATAATATTTACCACCTATTACCCTTGCTGTTGTTGTTGTTCTTACGTGAAGGGGCAAAGCGACGGCCGCCGCGTCCACCACCTCCTCTTCCGCCGCCGCCACGGCCTCCACCACCTCTTCCTTTGTTGCCTCGTCCACCGGCGCCTCCTCTTCCAGATCGGGCACCCTGTTTCTCGAAGCTACGGAATCCAAAACGATTACCACCTTGGTTGTTTCCTCCTCTCCAATTGTCACCATCCTTGTAGCCGTAGTTACCCGTCTTGGCATCAAGTAGACGTTCATTGGCATCAA
The DNA here is from genome assembly GCA_036940005.1 of Skeletonema menzelii. Lineage (NCBI taxonomy): Eukaryota > Bacillariophyta > Thalassiosirophyceae > Thalassiosirales > Thalassiosiraceae > Skeletonema > Skeletonema menzelii. The sequence continues at coordinate 38,905 of JALLBH010000065.1, forward strand.
CAAGGCTGGTAGCCTTCTCGGCAAATTGCAGTGCAAGAAGTTGGAGAGCACTTGGTTCGACATTACGCATGACGATTGTCTCAGTGGGTTGGTCCCAGCTAGCAATCAAATCGTGGTTGATCATCATTTTTGATACAATAGCGTGAACTTCATTCTTAGTCATGTCAAACATTTCACACAACTGACTGAGTGATAGAGAGTCGTATTGGGCTGAAAAGGCAAGAAGGTAGGTGCGCAAGCCAGTTTGCTTGATTTTTTCTCCAAGCATCTTCTTGATTTCTTCTGCGCCGTTGTCACCAGGTACAAGATCCCAGCACTCCAAAGATTTGAGAAGATCGGCACACTTCTTCCAGTCTCCCTTTAGCAGAGACTTAGTAGCTGTCATGACGAAGTCACGTGTTTGTTCTGGAGGTCCAGTGAACACTTGACGGTCGTACATATCGTGGTACTTGCGGAATGTTCGCGAGAGCACGCGACCACGACGATCATTATCACCAGCAGATGCCATGTTGGGCACCTCCAAGAACATAGCAGAGATCAAATGACACGCTTCCAACAAGTCCAAATTGATGTGTTGGTGATACGGGATCTGCCGTCTCTTCTCGGCCTTTTCCTGCTCAGGACTCTTATCACTAAATCTGCCAGTCGAAACTCCCTGTGCCAAAAGTTCTCGAACACGTCCAGAACAAATATCAGACAAACATTGGTGCGAATCCCAAATGTTACCCAATCGGAATGCGGCAAGACCAAGAGTAACCATGGTGCGGTTGAAAAGGATCATTGTGGCGATATCTCCAGCAATTGGGATGGTCTCTTGAAGGTGAGACATTAATAGCAAGTCCCTCGCTTCCAAAAATCTATCGTGAAGGGCATGGTGATAAATGTGACAAAGCATTGCCCTGGTCTTTTGTCTATCCGTACCATGCTGGTAAATATAGGTACAAAGATCAGTCATTTCCTTGGCAGTATCGCCATCAGTAGCAGATGTATCCTGGGCTTCCGCAACAGCCTTCACAATGGAGTCGTGGCGGTAGTACATGTGCTCCACTCGCAACTCTGCAAGCATTGCTGCATCAGATGCACTATCAACTCGCTCATAATATTTTTGGTACGTGCCAAGCAATTCCCTCAACTTTGCCTCGTCTTGAAGACGGACAACGTAATCCATGGAGTGTGGAGAGATTCTTTGCAATGACTTGTTGTATTCCTCGTCGAGACGCGATAAGAAAAGGGATAAAGAACCAGGGACACGGATAGTCTTGAGCTCATCCTCTGACATTTTGGCTTCCTTCTCCAAGCGAAGACGTTCCATTCTTTCGTCCTCAGTCTCAACTTCCCCAGTGTTAGGGTTGATCAACTTCTCTTCAGTAGACATGGCAGCCATAGCTCCACCAGCTCCACTAATGATGCCACTCTTCATCTTTCCTGCCTTGCCCATAGTCGCCATCATCATGTCGCTCGCGAGCTCATCATCCTCTGCGGTCATGGCACCAATCTTCCACCCCTTCTCCTCATCTCCCAAGATCGATCCGGCACGCTCAAGATATCCCGCGCACGACCTCCAGGTAGGAGTGTCCATGTAATCATCAATAGTGCGTTGCATATCGAACTGTGCAGTAATAACGTGCATCAAGACTGGAATTTCCACCCTGGGTCCAAAACGAGTAGCCAACTTGGAAAGAGCCTCCAATTGCCCGAGCAAAGCCTTGGCATCAGTTCCCTTACGTCCACGGCTGGACACAATCTCCAAAGTCTTCTTTTGAATCAAACTGGGAGTCAAATCTTCTTCCTTGAGCTCACCCTCCTCGGCCTTTTGAGCCTCCTGCTCAGCCTTGAGCCTCGCAGCCTCCTCCTTGGCACGCTTGCGTTCTTCCGAACGACCAACCTTATCCTTCTCCACCTTTTCCTTGACAACGGTGGTACGTTTGAGCCAACGAGCACGGCCCTTGAGTTCTCCGGCGCCACCGGCTTCAGATTCACTGTCAGAACTGTCGGAGTCGGAGGAATCTGCCCAGTCGGAGGAGTCGTCGGAGTCAGATCCAGAATCAGAGTCCTGTATGTAAATGAAACGAAAATCCATATTTAGTGAGAGGAATGCAATGCAAAGAAGTAAAAGGTTGCACAAAGACACAATTATGTCAAAACAGGGTCACTCAGGGCCCTTACATTGAAGGGGAAAATCTGGTCTCATGCTACCATAAAAGACAATTCCACACCACTTTGTCAGTGGTGCATAATGGAACTACCCCTCAGGCATACGTCGGAAACGAGGAAATCCAATTGGATTCATTCATAGTGACCCCAGTGTGTGTGTGTGTATGTGTGTCTGTCAACTTGTCATATACAACAACGCAACAACAACTTACCGAATCAGAATCGCTGTCACTATCATCGGCCTTGGCCTTCTTCTTCTTCTTCTCTCCACTAGAAGCAGAAGAGCTACTACTACCACTACTACTACTGCTGCTACTACTACTACCATCACTATCATTCTCCTCCTCACTCTCCGAACTCGAAGAACTACTACTACTACTACCACCACTCTCACTACTCACCACCGGATTCTTTCGATACTCCTCCATAATCCCCCGATACTTTTCACAAAACTTTTTCAAATTCAACTTCATCCGATTCAATGCCCTTCCTTGTGCAGGCTTCAACTTTTTAAAGGATGCCTTGTCGGCCAATGATTTGGAAACATGATCTTCCAAAACGACAAGCATCCGTACCAAGAAGCGGGGTATACCCCCGTTGGCATCGAATACCTTTGTGGATTTGATCATGGCCTTGGTAAGGAGATCAAATTCATCCATGAGAGATTTGTGATCGTTGGTTTTCATGGCATTGCGGAGTTTGGAAACGTGTGCGTTGAAGTTTTCGAAGGCACGTGTTTTGGCGGATTTGGCTACTCGGACCGATTCTTCTGATTCTGTTTTGTTGTTGTAGAGGTTGGGTGTAAAGGATATGATAAGTGGTTAGTGATACTATATATAATATTGTGCATAGAAATAATCATCACTCAAAAGGAATATGTAATGTAAATAAATATATATAATAATAATTGCGCTCAGACATCCAAGGAAGTTAAATTTGCTCCACGAGACTAAAAATGCTCTCAGCTTGTACTGCAAACGTTTATGGGAAGGTCATCATCATTGCACCATTACTATTTATATATACATACATGCATGTATTTCCCAACATACTCATTTTCTCACAAGATATATATACATATATGAACAACTCACCAGAATCACTCTCCATTACCCAACGATTGGCATCTCCACGTCCTCCTCCGCCTCCTCCTCCGACGGAGGAATCGCTTGAACTGGAAGAATCATCTGACGAGTCAGACGAGCTGGAGGAATCGTCGGATCCTGCTGCTGCCCAGAATTTTGACATGGTGGCTGAATAGAGTGTTTGTTTGTTAGTCTACTACCTGCTTGCGGTGGATGCTGCCTACCAAAGCTCTACAATAGCGTGAAGTGGTGGTGAAACAAACAAAGCTGGGCGGTCGGAGGAAGGACAGACACGGGGGCATCCCCCCAGCCACCATTTTCAGCCGTGGAGGCTTCTACCTTTTACTAGACGAATTCTACAGGAACTTCTACGTAGGAATTGAAATGTCGTCCTCCCCTCGACATCGTCACGCACAACTTCTTGTGTTTTGGTAAGGGCTTTTGACCATGGCGGTCCTTGTTGGTGGTGCTTTTTATGGATGGAATTGTTGAAGGATGGATGGATGGATGCCGTCGTTAATATTTGACGATGAAGAAGAACATTGTGTGAAAGCAGAAGAAAAGGAACCATCTCTGGAGTGATTCTATGAAACTCATCATCTCACCATCTTCTTTCCATTTACTTTCCCCTCCTACTCTACTCCCCATTCAGTCAAATAAAAACCAATTTTCAATCATGGGACGCCGCCCCTTCCGTTGCTACCGCTACCAAAAGAACAAGCCCTACATCAAGTCACGCTACTGCCGTGGTGTGCCCGAGTCCAAGATCCGTATCTACGACGTGGGAGCCAAGAAGGCTCCCGTGGACCTTTTCCCTTTCGTGGCACACTTGGTCTGTGACGAGAAGCAGCAGATCTCCTCTGAGGCACTTGAGGCATGCCGTATTGCCATTAACAAGCATTTGGTCAACACTGTTGGAAAGGATGCCTACCACATTCGTGTCCGTGTCCACCCCTACCATGTTATCCGTGCCAACAAGATGCTTTCGTGCGCTGGAGCTGATAGGCTTTCCAGTGGAATGAGGCATTCGTACGGTAAGCCCATTGGTGTTGCCGCCCGTGTTGATATTGGGCAGGTTCTTCTTTCGGTTCGTGGAAAGGATGCCTCCGAGCCACACATTATTGAGGCCATCCGTCGTGGAAAGTTCAAGTTTGCTGGAAGGCAAAAGATTTTGAAGAGTCTCAAGTGGGGATTTACCAAGTATGAACGTGAGGATTATGTTAGGATGAGAAAGAATGGAGAATTGGCTGCTGATGGTAATATTGTTAAGGTGCACAACCGTCGTGGTGCTTTGGAGAAGAGTGCTTTGTTTTTGGCTGGACAAGAGTAAATATTGTATCTTGGCTGAAACATAATGATGCAAAAGGAAAATCAGCATAGTAGTACAAACACATGCACGTTTATCGCAACTTGACTTTTTGAGTTGTATACATACATATATATTTGGTTGGAAAATCAATAGCAATGGACGTTTGTCCTTTGCGGCTTGTAGGAGTTGGGCTTGCCATGCTTTTTCTGTTTCTAATAATATTTCGTACGTGCAGGTACGTGACAAGTTATTCGAAGGTAGGTGCAACTACGGAAGAGATATCATAAAGTAGCAACCTATCGTCTACATAACAACATGATGAGCTCATCTATCACCTCTTGGTCATTTAATTTTTGTACTTGTTCCACGCTAGCTTTGGCTCAGGCTCGGGCTGCTCACTACTTAGCGCACAGCTCACCTTCTCGAATCGAGGGTGATAAAAACAGGGTATGTCTCAAATAGCAGTTGGGTTCCATCGGTCGTTTCAAGGGATCTGCTGCTTCGATTTCGTACCTTACTTATTTTCCGTACTTTGGAACGCTTTCAAAATCTTCAACTCCAACACAGACGTCGAGAAGATTCACAGATCAGACAATAAATAATAGATACAACAACACTCTCAACACCGTGCCATACGCAATAATAATCAAGGACGACTTGCATAATATCACTAACAAATAATGAGCTCTCCTCCTGAAAATCCCTTCTCATCGACCAACGCCGACAGCGACAGCAATCGCTTCGATGCCTTTCAACTGTCACCAGAGAAATCTTCAAGTAGATCCTCATTGCCTTCGTTACAATCCATCCAAGCTGCCCAACAACAACAGCAACAAGTGTCATCACGGCCACAACAACAGTCATTGACATTTGACAGCCTCCCTTCTCCAGATGAATTACAAGGTCCAATAAATTCCACAACAAATTCTGCAAGTAGCAATAACGATTGGGTCCCCTCATCCTCATCTACTGGCAGAAATCCCAATAATAATAACATCAACAGCAGCAGCAGCAATGACAACAGCAATCAACAATCGTCATCTTTCCTTCCCAGTTTTCTCACATGCGGGGGAGCACTCTCCATTGAATCCCTCCGCCCATATTTCGATGTCGATACTGCCGACCTTGTCTTGCGAATGAAGTCCAGTATCAAGTATTGCAATGTACCCGATGGATTTCGGAATGAGGTATTGTATTCGGATAATGCCATGAGGTTGGCGTATAGGGAGACTGGTGGTGGTACAAGTGGTGAAACGTCGGGAGGAGGAGGAGGGAGTGACGTAACCTCCGTTGGCAATGTCACCGGTGGAGAAGGGAAAGGACCAGATCTATACGGACCAACATGGGTTACAATGACACTTGTCTTCTTTTTGGCAGTCACTTCCAATATGTCCTTGTATTTCCATCACACTGGGAAACAACAATCGTTAGTGGACGAAGGTGGAATCGCCGCTGAAGAAGAATGGGATTATGATATCAATCAATTGCTACATGCTACTTGGATCCTCTACAGTTATTCATTTGGATTGCCGATTGGATTGTATCTAATTTTCCGATTGATGGGCATCATTTCCTTCTCGGTAGTTGATCTAATCTGTCTTTATGGTTATTCATTGGTAGCCTATATCCCTACCACTTGGATATGTGTCGCACCAGTGAGTTGGTTGCAATGGCTATCATTATGTATATCCACGGTTATTTCGGGAATGTTGGTATTAAGGAATGTGACTGGTCCAATATTGGAAAGTGGAGGTGGTGGAGGGGGGATGGGACAGGGAAAGAGTGGGGGGTTGATCATGGCTGTGATTGGATGTCACTTTGTGTTCTTTTTGGTAATGAAATTGGCGTTTTATCATCATGTTCATACAGTTTGATGGTGTATAGGAAATGCATACTTGGGAAAGAAGTGACAAGTAATTTGTGCATGGTGGATCAACAACAAACCTTTGCAGCAAGTAGGAGATACTACTCCTTCTCTCATGGTCATAATGTCACATTAACAAAACCACACCTCTACAACTAACTATGTAAGAAGTACTCTCATTCAGTGATACAGTTTCCTGGGGTAGAGGTTTCCTTACTACTTATAGCTAGGGATAAAGGGTTGATGGGAGATGGGAGATGGGACAAAGATAAAAAAATCCTGTTGTACGTTGAAAGGGGAAAGGGCTCAAACTTTCCTTACCAGATAGGAGATTTTCCTTACGCAAAATACGTCACCTCGCCGGTCACAACTCACAACTCACGTCATGCGTACAGATTTTTTGCGTAAGGAACTCGTTAACCCGCCTTGTGACTACCGTGACTTTTCCATCACCGAAAGGGGGCACGTTAGTAAGGTCAACATCGCCTCTCTATGTAGATAGAGGATAGAGTCAACGAGTTATCCCTAAAACTCGAATTATTTCGCTTGCATTGCACTCACTTATCATGAGACAAGGTGACGTATCCTCACTTCACCTGTGTCTGAAAGGACAAAAAGGACGCGTCACCACTACGATGTTCTGCCACGCCGTCTGCTACGGAAGCAGCAGCTGCACTTCCGTCAGAGGCGGGACACCACATCATTGGGCCAGCGGGATTTTTTACATCAATAATCGAAATATCAACTGTGCTGGCTTCTGTGCCCGGCTGCATTGCAAATGCACACCACCATACTTACTTATTAAGCCGACGAAAGACAACGCAACAACGCAGTTGTCCTCTGTTAGAGCCCCATAGTGTGTGTAGAAAGAGGTGGGGCAAAGGACAACGTCGGCAGCGTTGAGGTGCAATTTTTTACTCACGAAAAAGCTACCATCAAATTTACAAAACCTCTCCTACTGAGACTGGCAAAGATACTCTAAATAATACAACGGGATCTTCACACAAACACATCATGTCATCCAACGAAGACTTTTCTGTTGCCATAGCCGCCTCGGGGCGATATGATCACCATCAAGATCCATCGTCGGCATCTTCGGGATCCAATAATAATACCGGCGGCGGGGGATCCTCGTCCGGATCCACACCTCATGTCATCCACGCCGTCAATGTTACCCAACCTGTTCAAAGTTGGACGGTGCTACGAGATCATGTCGACTTTATGACAATGGATGTAGCACTCTCCAGTGCTATTTCGGGATTACCCAATTGTCCCAATCATCCCTCCTTCGATCATTCTCATGGTGGGGTAGGAGATGCCGACAAGGTCATTCAAGCACGAAACTCTGCACAAGAATGGTTATCGGCTGTACTTACCGTGCCAGCTGTTCGAGAGAGTCCGGTCATGAGGCAATTTTTATGTTATGGTGCCAATATTGTCCCTCCGCAATTTGAGGATGTGGCTTGGATTAATTTTACACAGGGGGAGGTTGGTGGTGGGGGTATGCAGCACCATCATCATCATCAGCAGCAGCACCACCAACAACAGGCTATGGCAGAGGCACCCGTGGCACAGGCTCCTTCGTCTCCGACATATGCAGCAGTGGTAGCAGCGAAGAATGCCGACAATAATAATCGAGGTGGTCCAAATCTCGATGAGATGGAAATGGACGATATGTTTGCTCTAGATGAAGATGATGATGGGCACCATCATGATGATGAAGACGACGACGACGACGACGATGATGATGCCTCCTACCTCCAGGGACGGTACAACCCCACCGAAGAAAACATCACCCAATCTGACGTGATGGAGTTCCAACAAGACTACAAAGAGGTTGAAATGGTCGAAGATGTTGGATCCCTCGCTCAAAGTTTGGGTGCGAGTCATTTGGGACGGAGTTTGGGCCTACAAAAGGAAATGATGAGTTATAAGGCCTCTCAGGCCAAGATGGGGGAGCAGGTGCAGCAGATGCAACAGGGTGTTTTGGGTGGTGGTGTTGGGGGTAGTGGGGGGATACATATTATGGGGAATACGCCACCCTCGTATGGGGTGAATGGGACGAATGCTGCTGTTGCTACAGCATCTTCGTCTTCTCCCGGGGGTATTGGAGGCGCCATGGCCAAGGCTGCGAATAACAATCAGGGGATTGGGGNCATCTTCGTCTTCTCCCGGGGGTATTGGAGGCGCCATGGCCAAGGCTGCGAATAACAATCAGGGGATTGGGGGTTTGAATACGCAACCGTTTGTGGAAGGGTTGGGGGATAGTTTTCATAGGACGGTTCCGGTATCGGCGCCGAGGTTGGATTCGTTTCGAATGATTAAGGTTATTGGGAAAGGATCGTTTGGTAAGTTTTTTTTATTTCGTTTATTGCTATCCACACTTTTCTACTCCCTTTTGTTGCATCAATGCCGACACTCGTTTTTCTTTTCCTCTATCCTCTGACATATTGTGGTCTTACAGGAAAAGTATTCCTCGTCAGAGAAAAGCAAACAAATGAAATGTTTGCTCTCAAGGTTCTAAAGAAGGACAACATTATCAAGCGCAATCAAGTGGAACACACCAGAACCGAACGGTCCGTATTGGGCTATGTGAAGCACCCATTTATTGTGGGGTTGAACATGGCATTCCAGTCCAAGGATAAATTATACTTTGTATTGGATTACTGTGCTGGTGGGGAACTGTTCTTCCATCTGGGGAAGGTGGGCAAGTTTTCTGAGCAGAGGGCATGTTTCTATGCTGCCGAGATTACCCTTGCAATTGCCTACGTGCACAATCTTGACATTGTCTATCGGGACCTTAAACCTGAAAACGTGCTGTTGGATTCTCGGGGACACGTCCGGCTCACTGACTTTGGTCTATCCAAGGAGGGTATCTCCAACTCATCCAGCGGTGCCAATAGTTTCTGTGGTACTCCAGAATACCTAGCGCCTGAAATTCTCAACCGACAAGGACACGGTCGTGCTGTAGATTGGTGGTCTTTGGGTGCACTTTTATACGAAATGCTTACGGGCCTTCCTCCGTTTTATTGTCGTGACCGCGAGAAGCTGTTCGAAAAGATTCGCCGTGGCACTTTAGAATATCCAAAATATCTGTCTCCCCGTGCCCAAGTCATCCTGAGAGGCTTGCTCACCAAGGATCCTCGTAGACGTTTGGGTTCTGGTCCCAACGATGCAGAGGATATCAAAGTACAAGAATTCTTCTCGGAACTTAACTGGGAGAAATTGATGAACGGGGACGTCCCTCCACCGTGGGACCCACAAATTAATGGAAGTATGGATACTAGTCAGTTCGATCATGAGTTCACAAGCATGCCTTTGAACAGCCCTGGTGCTTTCCAGGGTCATGGCTTTGGAACAACTCCTGCGGATAATGTGTTTGAAGGCTTCACGTTCACGGACCGCACCTTTTATGCCCCTCCAAGCAGCAAGACTTAGATTGCTTCCAAATATATGACACATCTGAATGTTGAGTGGTGTTGTGCCTCCAACCTTTAATTGACGCGCAACCATCTCTGCACACACGCGCACTCCACCTCTGCCTTTGAAATCGAGTTAAATATTTTGGCAGCGCATACTTCTTTCTTATGCATTAGTGCTTTTTGTTTGCAGCTTATATAGAATAACTTGCTGCAGATGTAAAGTAAAATTGAATTCACCTATTGGAAGTACTTGCTATGACTTTGTGCATACAAAAGAGCGAAATAATCCTGCAGCAAAGCTCTCTTCTGTTTCTAACCGCATCCCTTTGCTTTTATCTATCATCTCTCCGACATTTTGATTGTATACACACCCTTTACCACCGAGATTAGCCGCACTAGAGGCAGTCATATCTTGGTAACTACCAAGCAAAGGGTTGGATGACCTGGTATTCTCGACTAAAAGTATCTTCCCACTTGGTTTGATCACACCTGCCATTTCTTCGATGCATTTCTTTGCTCCCTCGTTACCCATCACACAAAGAGAAAATGTATCTACTACAGAATCAAACTTATTTTCACCAAATATATTCACTAGCTCTGATGTTGCGTCTGCCTTTACAAACTGTATCGGAATACTCTTGTCAATATTCATCTTTTGGATGCGAGCTTCTGCCTGAGAAAGCATACCATCACTTATATCGACAAGAGTCAGAGATGTGACTCCACCTTCACCAAATCGATATGATGCCAGGTTCAACCCAGTACCAACACCGATTTCTAGTACATTTCCTTTGGCCATGCCCAAAAGTTTGGATCTAGCTTCGTCAATCCCTAATGACGTTGCGATGCTACCTCCATCGAGTTTGTCGTACGTTTCTGCATAGGTGTCATAAGATTGAGATGCTTGATCAGGTGTCAGTGCGCTTGCTGCCTTGTTGGTAGTGACGATTGGAAGCAGGGTAATAATGCCTGATAGGCAAGCTGCTGCAAAGTTGCGGCGAGTCGGGTTGCATGCGTTATTGATGCATCCATCATCGTTGGATACACGTGTGCAAGTTCCATGACGATAATTACAAGCACGAGGCGACTTTACGAGGAATGCGTGAGCTGGCTTTTCACAGAACACTGAGAGCGTGACGATGATGAATGCAGCAACGGAAAAGGCAGTGGATAGTGACGTTGTCATGGTGCTAGAGATACAATAAACCGAGATCACCGCAGCTATGAAGTACATTGCATGCATTCCAACACAAGCAATCCCCTCCTAATTTTGGCGCGGCGGCGGCTAATTGACTTTTTCCTTCAGTTTCCTCCGTTTTTTTGTCCTCCGTTTTTCTTTTTCAGGCTTCCCTGCTTCTCTCATTCGTGGCCGCACGCCGCACGCCGCATGTACGCCTGCCGCACGCACACTCCGGCCCGTTCTTCCCACTTCCCACCCGTCTTCCCAAACCGCCCGCCCACCACTCGCCTCCTCACTCCTCATCATCTTCTTCGCTGCGCGCGAAGGCTTTGCTTCAGTGGCTGTGGAAGGTACTTAGGAGGAACTCGTGACTAAAGATACCACAGATCTCAAAATCAACACATGGAGTTGACTCGACTCACACCATCAACATACTACGGCTGCCGCACGCACACACACCCCACCCGTCTTCCCAAACTGCCGGCCCACGTCGCCTTTTCCTCATCTTCTTCGCTGCACCCGAAGGCTTGTGCTTGAGTGGCTGTGGAAGGTAGGAGGAACTCGTGACTAAAGATACCACAGCCAGAGTAGGAATATGTACGCAGTCACGAATATATTTTTTTATATCTTTTGCTTTTGGCCATAACTGTGTAGTGGAAGTGGAAGAGATCATATTGGATTGTTAATAGTGTTAGAATCAGAAACAAATATGACAGTCGAGATCTCCAACGAAAGCAAAAGCCAGGACGAGGCAAAAGCAACATCAACATCCACATCCGTCTGGTCAAACTTCAACGACATGCAGTTCTGTCACATAGTCATTATTTCGATATTTTCGTCCATGTCATACGCTCTTCCTGATGTCTATCTTTCATTATTTTTGATAGATCGCTTTGATCTATCCGTTGGAATGACAGGCATTGTTCGTGCGGCAATGCTCCTAACCCCAATGTTAGGCATCTTGTTAACCATGGCAATAGCAATACCAAGAGTGTCCGGAATAGTGCTCCTTTCCATCTCTGTTGCCGGGTACTGCTGCTTATTATTTCTTGGAGAAGGAAACATGATCTGGTTCATAGTGGGCAACACAGCATCGGCTGTCACGGGTGCGAGTCCTTACATTCAAGTCTTAGCAAAGAATGACTTTGGGCGGGATATAAAGAAAATGTATAACGTCATTACATTTTACAATATATTTTGTGACCTTGGTTATGGTGAGTAAATGTGTATAGTAGTACTTAGGTATCTCGTTGCTGTACACGTGACAGCAATTATCGATATTTTATGACACTCCTTATTTACTTAGGAGATTCTTACATCCGCCTTATCGCACACCTATATACTCATCACAGGTGTAGGATCCTACCTTTCAGGGGCACTGTATCAATCGTTCGGGATTAGAGGAATCGGTGTAGCTGGTGCATCGCTACAAACTCTTTCGTTTGCTTCACTCTGCCACTACCTCTTCCTTACCGAAAGCAAAAAAAGGAATAGGCAAAATGATGAAACTGATAAGGAAATGGAAGAGCAGGAGGAGGATCAAAGCCACCCAGTGCAAAGAACTCACAAAGGCAAGCAAATGAAGCTAATGCATCAAGCAACGAGGAACCTTACTTCTCTTTTATTCGAAGATAGTGAACGTGAATGCAACTGCGCTAAAAATTGCAAAAGCAAAGGAGAGGAGGATGGAGCTCCAAATTTTCCCATGCCAAACAAGAGCTCGCGCCGACGAGGTTTTCTCTTGCGCCGACCCACATTGCATAGACGGCCAGCAGTTAGGGATATTGGCTATCAAACAGAACGTGCAGCATTTGCCGCTGCATGGCGTCGTCCCACCGTGCGCCTCATCAGACCTGCAGAATTTGAGTCCAATGATGATGTTGGCAATGCTGTCACAAGCGACGGTGATGTGGAAGGCAAGATCAAAGCTTGTGTAAGACGTGGTAGCATTGACAATTCCATGGGGGTTTACTTTTCAGAGTCTGATCTGGTCAGGCCAAGCCTATTAGTGAAACTTATCCCCGTCATGCTTGCATTTGAGGGGGTGACTGTTGGCGGGTTCCAGACAATTGGACCCATTTACATCACGGAAATTTTCGGCCGAAGCGAATCTGAGATAGGAATGCTGGTTGCGGTTTCCACGGTGTTAGGCACTGCACTTTCGTTGGGGATTGAGAGCAACACCGGAAGCCACATCTATGGCAAGATCTTCAGCTCTCCTAATGACATGTGTACTTTCTACGTGGTCATTGCCCTCTCTGTCTTTCTCCTGTTGGTGCCTTCGTTTTCTCTACACGCCCTTTCAGTTGGGGTAATCATGATTTTCAATGAACCTCTTCGAAGTAAAATGTATGAACTCCAAGTGGCTGTTACTACGATGAAGCACTACAGATTTCTAGGGCCACTCAGTGAATTTATCAACTTATTTGTTGAGCTGGCGGTTTCATTGGTTGTGCCTTTCCTTTATGGAATACATTATTTCTTGCCATACGCCGTTCTTGGGACCATCTCGGCTCTTTTTACTGCGATTTTCGTACGTACTGTTAAACTCCAAAGTCAGCGAAATACCCAAAAGCTTTCTGAGTTCGACCTTGACGTCTCTTCTGACCCGCCTAGTGCTACTGCGGACAATGATGGTGATGGCAAAGTCGCAAGGAGACTCTCTTTTGCCGACAGCGAGATTCTGGCACAAATTGTTGTGGATACTCTTTAGTTGTATAGTATGATACGAGACATTTCTCAACAGGTGGTAGGAGTGCGATCTGGGAAACAATACACTGTTCGCAGTAACAGTAAGATGTTGGTTGGACTACAATAGAATACTTCGCCCCATGGATTTCCCATCAGACGTACTATAAAATTTCTGTTAAATTATTATTATCTCTTTTCTCGACAGGTGTTACAGTCAATAACTCTATAACAATATGAATATGTATTGGCTTTTCTGGTCAACAGCTAGCCGCACGCAACACCTTCAAGTGACTCCCTTCAAGTGAAACAATTTCCTACAATATGTAAACCAGCAGATTGTCATTATTAATGTTGTCCAGGTCCCATCGCATTCCAAATCCCGTCGGCCCAAGCTCGAGCTTGGACCGCGCTGTAAAAAGAGCAAGATGACCAACCAAAAGTGGCTTTTATATTATGATGTCTTATGTGTAGACACAGTGAGTTGCGAAAAATCATCCTAGCGCTCCACACCGAGCGTCTCATGTGGATTGTTTGCGTTGATGATGATTGTCACGTGTGGGGTCATTGAAACAAGTCAATTCTACGAATCATTTGGCGGGAATGTCTATTTCGAAGTTAGTGTCTGGGGTCATCATCTACATCGAGACGTTTATTGCGGAGAGGTGTCGGGGAGAACATGTCGTGCACGGTATGTTTGGTATTAATATCTCCGAAACGGCAGCGGACGAAAGATTGCTGCAGGTACCAATGAATTCACCGTGAAAAAATGGGTTAGTGAGTGTATTTATACTCTGTAGAGGAATGAGTTGCTGATGCAATTTGGCGTTATAGGTCGGAGGTGCGCCATGGTGATGATATGTGTTTCATGGCCTGGAACGCCGGCTCGGCGCTCGGCATCGGCAATCTTGGAGTGTGGCGTGGGCGTGGGTCGGGTGTTGTATTGCGTGCCATGAGAGAAGCAGGGAAGCCTGAAAAAGAAAAACTGAGGACAAACGGAGGACAAAAAAAACGAAGGCATCATCTCAAATCCTCTTATTACAATTCATGCGAGTGTGCTTGATAGCATACCCCTAGGCGATAGGAGGGCTATCTGAAACCAATACGATGCATCCGATGAGGAATCGCACGAGTAATAGATGAGCACTTGTTGTGCAGATGATCGTTATACTCTCCATAGTCCATAGTTGCACCTACTACTTTGAAAGTTCATACGAAAGAACAGGCTACACCAGATCAGCTATCTCGATGAAGTCATTTTGAAAAGAAGATTTATCTAGATTTAAACCTAAACTGAGTTACAATAAGGTTGATTGTCGTGTCAAGACAAAGATTGTCTGCACCAGATTTAGGACCATCGCAGCCACATGAATACACTGCAAGGTCAGACATGAACGATGCATCAGGGCAGCTCATTTTCCAACGAAGGGTCCAGAGATAGACTCCTTCGTGTACTTTTGAAACTGGTCCCCTTCAGTTGTATTCCAGAGAATTGGCATGAAAGTAACCCATGGATAGGGTCGTCATAATTTGACGTAACTCTGGTGGGCTTGGAGCAGGACTAAGGCATCGACTACGTGAGTCTGAGCTCAATCGAAGAAGTTTCATCAACGTGAAGGTAGAGAAACAACATCGCAAAGAGAGACCGTGCCTTGGATACTTCCTTCGTTCAACAGGACTTTGAAAGGACAATCAAATGGACACGTCTCGGAGGACGACTAACCCGATGATGCGAGCGCCTCTTCGTCAGAACCACTCGACAATGTAAATGTATGGCCCATTAGAGCAACCTGCAAAAAAAGAAAGTTAAAAACGACGGTACAAAAAGACACACTATTCGTCCCAGTCCATGGTTTCCTGTATTCATCAACAATTACTTTAGAAGGTGGCTACGACAGCTGCTTGGTGACCCCCTCAAAAGAGGGGGCCCCATCACCTCCTAATGGAGTAATGAGAGACGAGCTACAGCGTATTCTATACTTATTCTTCTTCGGCATCTTCGAAAACTCTTCCGGCGATACGGTCCAAATCTTGTTGCCCAACACGGCTCATCTGTCTTCCGCCACCCTCAGTCTTCTCGGTAACCTTCATCTCCTCAAGCTGAAGAAGGACCGATCGGATGATACCAGCATTAGCCTTACGGAAGTGCTCTGTTCTGGTTCCTCTGCGGTTGTTTCCACCGTACCATTTTCTCAACTGGCCAACTCCAACTCCGGGACGGAGGTATACCTTACGGGCGATAGAGGCGGCACGGATGTAGTACCAGTCGTCACCGTAGGGGGCGAGTTCCTTGGCGACGGAGGTCTTGACGAGATCGGCCCAGACGGGGAGCTCGAATTTGTCACTGTTCTTCAAGTGCTCGGCGTAGGCGGCGATGAAGGCCTTGGCGGGCACATCACGCACACAGATTCCTCGGGTTTCTTCGGCCATGGTTGATATGTATTGGTTTAATGGGTGTTGACAAGATGTGGGGGTGGTGAGGTGAGGTGAGGTTTGGGTTTGGCCCTCTTACCTGTTACTAAAACTTTTAATTGGGAATTTCAATAACTATGTAACTGGGACGTTTTCTTTAGATACTCTCTTCTCGTCGTGAGAGATGCGAAGTGCTCATCGGCAGCCTAAGGAGCAGTATCTTTTGATATCTTACTTCAAGAGCTCAAGAGAGACTGTTCCTGTCGGGGCTCACTGTCAGGATACGTTCATTGGTCATGCCTTGTTCAGTACGCAGCAAATAAGGTGGCTGAAGGAGGAGATATCACTAAGTAAGTCAAAACAACAGCAAGATAATTCAACTTTGTGAGGCTTTGCGCACATTCTCCCTCTCACACCTGCTTTTACATCAAACACCTTTTTTCAGAGCCTGGAGAGAATGTCCTAACTGTAACCAAAAGTATTAATGACTTGCAACTTGAAATGGCCGATGCTTTCATTCAGATGGCGGATCAGATAGATGATTGCTTGTCAAATGCAGGCGCATTCACGGTCCTACTAATCCTTACACGATGGAGCTCGAACTTGGAATCAAGGGTTTAACAGTGCGCCGTGTGATGATGTTGGAAGAAGATACTAACGATGACATTTGGGCTCATCGTCTTGTTCGCTATGAGGGTGAATACAGTAGATAGATATGTTCTTGCTCCTATGGCCTCTGCTCGAGATTTCGTTGGAGGGAACGACTATCAAGGAGATTGAAAGGAGTTTCCCATTACAATGGACACATTTGTTGACAAGTTCAAACTGTGCACGAGTACACCAGTCATGTACATTGGCCTGAAGAGTGCCAAGGGAGCTCAGCTCAATGGAAAGATTGGAGATATCCGTGACTATAACGAGGGAACTCAAAGGTACGAGATTTACTTTGAAGACAAGGCGTTGAAACCTGCTACTATCAAAATGATCAACCTCCAAGTCGTATTTGACTTGCCTTCCATCGAGTAGAATTGAGTAGAAAGACATGATTACTTCGATCCATGAATCAGCAAGACAGGGCTAGCTGACTTTATACAGAGATGAAATCAAATCCACAACAGAAATTGAATTACATATGTTTCCTTACCAGATAGGCTGGTAATTGATTGCACATATATGATGCTTTAACATTTAGCATAGAATAATTTAGTGTGTCACAGACACCAAAACAAATAGTAAACCTAATATCCTCACACATTACGTATCACAGTCATCTTCCGACTTGCATTCACACTCTTTTTACTGATCAGCTTGGACACTTGAACGGCCGTCATGGTTCTTACATCCTGATCATCCACAGCCACCAGCTTATCACCCACCTGAATCTTATCCGCGATAGGACTTGAATCCTTCACCGCATGAACAATCGGTGCACCATCATTCGGAGTATCAATCACAACTCCAAGTTTCCCAGCGGGTGCATATACATCAATCATTTCTTCCCGACCACTTGTATACGCTTCAGTGTACGTGGGATCCTCCGAAAAGATGGTGTTGTTTTCAGATTGATGCATTAAGTCACCGGCGCTTTGTCCAGTACGTTCACCTAGAGTCCCACCTGCATCTGATAAGGAAAAGTTGCTATTTCCTCCATACGCCTTGGAATAATCATAATCTGTCGTTCCCACAGTTTCTTCACCAGGATTGAATTGACGTGAGGAAACCTGTGACAAACCCGATGGCTCTTCGCTCCCACTATTGCTTCGACGACACTTTCGCAATATAAAAGGAACAATGCATATCAATAGTGCCGCACCTCCAACAGCAATCACAATAATGGCCCATAAAGGAAATGAACTATCGGGAGTTTCAGGGTTGGGATCTACTGCATCATCAGTTCCATCATCCGAAGGCAATGATATAGCCGATACGGCAGAAAGACCTTCATACCCAATCAACTGTTTCAAGTCAAAAATGTATTCATTTTGTTGAGTTAAATTCATCAACGGCATTTGTAATACATCATCCAATGTCAATGATGCATTTGAAGTGGAATAGGTTATTCCTTGGCTATAAGTCACTTCCACTGAATCAGAAGTAGATTGAAGTCCTCTTCTTCCTCTCATCATCATTGCTCGATTCTGGTTACAATTGGATGTTTCACTTGTGTGGGTAATTTGCACCTTGATATCTGACATTTGATTACTATCCTCATATTGTGTTGCATAAAAATTGGATGTGACGGAAGACCACTTTAAAGGGTCATAGATACGACAGATTCCAGTAAGTGTCATTTTCAATCCAATAACTATTGTTGGTTGGATGTAGCTCGTGGGTGGTTGAGACTTCCTCTTGGTAGGAGATTGTGTTGTAGTTTGTTGAGAAGGTGATGCAGATGTGGAAGGAGCATTTGTTGCAGGAATAAGTAGAGTAAGCGATGGAGATGCAGTGGGTGAAGCAGATGTTGGTTTCAATGTTGGCGTGGCGGAAGGTGAATTTGTTGCTATTGTTGGCGAATTGGTTGGTAAGATTGTAGTTAATGGTGTCTTGAGAGTGGAAAGAAATGGAGACATGAATATTTTGTTGAATATTTGATTGCATTGACGAAGAAGAAAAAGAAATGAATAAAACTAACATTATACACTTACTGTTGGTGCAGCGGTAACAGGTTGAATAGTGGGTGTCCCTGTTGCAACTACCGGTGCCACCGATATCGTTACCGGACTCAATGTTGTCGGAGCATCCGTTGTAACTGGTTTTGCTGTTGGTGAATTCGTTGTTGCCTATAATTCAAATTCATCACGACAAGGAGAATACACTGCAGTTAGGAAACGATGCCCATCATAGAGTTTTCAGTTTTGATGAAACATACATCTCTGACAGCATTTGATTTTACTTACAGCCTGTATGGGAGATAAAGTAGGACTTGCACTAACTGGTGTCAAAGTTACGGGCTCGGCAGTTGTTGGTGCCAAAGTAGTAATTGGCGCAATAACCGGGGCAGCTGTGGTCGGCGCATCTGAAATCGGAGCAGATGTAGTTGGTGCAGTGGTATTTACTTCTGAGATCGTTGGTGTCTGTAGATATTGTACATATTTGATCCATGTGCAGTGAAAGAACATGTGAGCAAGCATATAAAAGATGCAAATAAAATCAAGCGTACACAACATAATATGTAATTCAAACAAAACTCACATATGTTGGAGGCGTTGTCACAAATGGAGCAGGTGAACTCGTCTGCGCCATGATTAACGCAACAGGGCCGACGCAGAACATTAATGTGATGCATCTTGAAATATTGTTGGGCAATCGGACGATCATTTTTCTCTGTGCGAGCGGCAGAGCAATTATTATATTCTTCGTTGTAAAAAATTATGAAGAGACGGCGATAGAGTTGCTGACGAGTTGAATAATAACTGTGAGATATGCAGCCAAAGTTTTCTTTCAGGCACTTGGATTGACAGGACAAACACTCGACGGCTGGATCGCTCCCAAGATCAGCCAGTCGTATTGGAGCAACTCCCGGAAAACCTTTAGTCTTGTATGCGTGTCTGTGGGCTGTGGGCTTGATTTGTTAATGAGAGAAATTGTGCGGCTATTTCATGTATTCATGAGAAAATGTGAGACTAATTACCTCTCTTGTGTGCTTACTCGCTGATTCTTAGACGTGAGAATATGCATAATTGCAATGCATCATCACATTAATGGCACTGAATGGCAACCGAATTTGGTGTAGTTGTACTAAGTAAAACGTTGCAAAGTTGTTGTTATCTACCTACTAACAACCATTGATTTGATACAGCCTTTGGCAGTGTGTATAGCGGCCACTGCAACTCTTACATTCTGCGAAGATGACAGCACTAGTTGAAAGAGAAAACATGATCAATGAAGAAAACAAGAACAACAAGATGGTCAAAACGAACGATAACAATTTGATCGAAGAAGAAGAACCGCAAGATCCAACCTTTTGTGGTGTAGGTATGGATGATATGGTCCTTCCCTGTGGAATGGGAGGTGCTGTCGCTACTGCAACCTTGCCCCGTGAATTAATCTCTCGGTTGAGTTTGCTACCTGAATCTTCTTCGGCAGACTCCAAACAGCAAAATTCCAGCAATAATGATTTGGTATCCTCACTTTATAGTGATAACCTCACGTGTCTATGTGGTCCTGGTAAATTATCCGAAGATGAAAATGATCCCATCCCCGCTTCGGTATTGTCAGATCCCAATAGGAGTATTTGTGTCGTTACCACGGCAGCATTGCCTTGGAGGACGGGAACAGCTGTCAATCCATTGTTGAGGGCGTTGTATCTCGTGAGGTTTCAAAGGGAGCATCAGAGAGTTGATGATGCTGATGGTGGTGAAACCAACTCCAAAGGTTCGGTGGCGCTCGTAATCCCCTGGTTGGAATCGTCAGAGGAACGTAACAAACTGTATGGTGCTACGAACAAATTCTCGGATGGTCCACAGGGGATGAAAGAACAGGAACAGTGGATTAAACAATATGCCAAAGAACGTTGTGATATGGAAGTCGAGGCAAATGAATTGAAATATATTTGGTATCCGGCATTTTATTTGGCTTCGTTTGGTAGTATTTTCCCCAAAGTCGATTTGTGCAATTACATTCCGAGTGAGTTGGTCGATGTGGCGATTTTGGAGGAGCCAGAGCATTTGAATTGGTTTCGGATGCCGAATAAGGAGCCTTCGTCAGGTTGTGTTTCTGCTGCGGCTAGTTCTGAGGCAGATGATGAACAACAAGTGGAGGGGAAAGATGAGGTTGAAAAGTTCTATGCCGTTGATGACCAAGTAGCGGGGGGAGATAAGGGTGGAAAAGTGGATGTGAAGCAAATTCATTCCTTAATGGACACTGGTGCGACATCTGATGACGAATCAGTAACTCCCACCCCTCCTCAAACCGGTGAAAATACGCAATACAACAAACTTGGATGGACACACCGTTTCCTCTTCGTCGTAGGTATTGTCCACACCAACTACGAAGAGTATGCACGTCAATATGGGATTGGGGCGAGTTTAATTGCTGCACCTGCCATTGGAGCGTTGAGCGCATTGACCATGCGGGCTTACTGTCATCAGGTTATCAAGTTGAGTAATACTTTGCCAAGTTTTGCCCCTGGAAAGGAGTGTACGTGTAATGTTCATGGGGTTAGGAGAGAGTTTTTGGAGGATGGCAGTGCTGAAGGTGCTGATAATTCGGATGGTGAAACTTCGCCAGTTTACTTTATTGGAAAGTTGGTTTGGGCAAAGGTAAGTCAGCTGCTCTTTCGTTACTTTCCTCACGAGTGTGTGAAGCCACATTATCTCACACATCTATATTATTATTTTCTTTCTGTAAAGGGATTCGACGTCATGATTGAGTTACAAGAACGATTCCGAAAGAAGACTGGTCATTACTTTAAGATCGACATTTATGGTGGTGGGCCTGATGAAAAGGCCATTACGAGGGCTTTTCATGGGCGTAATCATGCCTCTCCATCAAAGAGGCCACCATCACCGAAGGATTCATCGTCTGAAATGAGTGCAGCACCAACCGATCCGAAAGATTTGAATGCTGCAGCTGTCTTTGCCAATCCTAATTCACTCAAGACACAATCTGATGAGACGATTGAACAAATGAAACAACAGAGGCCAAGGCTTGCCTCTGATGATATCCTCTCTAGTTACCACAGCCTTGGATTCGAAATTTCTGCAAGCAAAGAAAGCATCACCTATGTGAAGGAGAATAGAGAACAACAAACCAAATGTACCGACCCGCTACACATTTTGAGTGATCTATCTGGCAAATCTTTCAGTACCGGAGTAAAAACTTCTCACGCTTTATACAACATTGCAGATTCATCCATTAAGGAAATTCTGACCTTGTCGTTTAGCAAATTGAAAAAGAAAGTCAAAGGTGGCGAAGAACCAAATTTTGTGTTTGATCCTCCCAAGTCAAGATATGAGTTGCGCCGGCATCCCATCCCAGCAAAGTTTCCGGGTGTGATTGACCATGCTCAGCTCAACAATCCAAATCATAAGATATTCTTGAACCCTAGCACGTCTGAGGTGCTGTGTACAACATCTGCGGAGGCTTTGGCGATGGGGAAATTTGTTATTCTGCCAAACCATCCATCGAACGACTTTTTCTTACAGTTTACAAACTGTCTTGCGTATGATACGCTGGATGAGTGCGCTGAAAAGCTGCAGTTTGCATTAGAGAATGATCCTTCGCCATTGTCGCCAGAGGAAAGGAGAATATTCACATGGGAGGCTGCGACCGAACGTTTAATAGATTCATCACTTGTGTCTATCAAGGAAGCACGTGAAAGAGCAACAAATGGAATGGATAAGACTGATGCGCGCATTGCCTTTTTCCTAGCTGAAGGTGGAAAAATTGGGAAGATTTTCCACAACCACAAGTGATTGTAAAATGTGAAGACAAAAAAAGCTAAAATGATCCTCTGGTATTATTTAGACTTATTCATCTAATGCGCTATCAAGAACAGCATCTATGCAATCTCCGTCTAAACAATCTCGGACCAAAGCCTCTACTGCGCTCTCTATCGTACTGGAGTCGATGCTATCGAGTAAAGCATCTTCAATGACTGAATCTACAGCTGAGTTGAGTAAGCCATCTTCAATGACTGAATCTACAGCCGTATCCATTACCGATTCAAAAGAAATTTGTTCAATTGCATCATCTATATCATCTGCTATTGACTCAACAGTCGCCTCCAAGGCTGACTGCACCGAGTCTTCTGCTGCAGATATAGATTCCGCTGCTATAGAGTCAGTTACATCTTGCATTATATCAGTCTCAACAGGAGACGAAGAAGTCCAAATGGTTCCCACTAAACCTCCCATGGCTCCATGAACGTGTCCTTGAATCATGCTTTGGACCATTGACTTCACCCCTCTTCTGATAAAGGCAGGGACAACTCGGACATACGCAGTGTGAAAATTGTTCTTTGTTCCCTTCCACAGATAAGACGTCAGTCTGTATACTCTTACCCAAATGTGTCTCCAGCATTCTAAAATGATGCACCTTTTGAGAACTTTGTATAGTAATTTCATAGGATTGATTCTGATGCGGTTGAGATGTCGTAAGAAGTATGGCATTGAATGTAGTATTGCTTGGCCTTGTCGCAAATAGTTCCCAGTTGTGGAGCGAACGATAGTCCATGTTGGCATGAGATAAGGTGTTACTGATGCATACAAGGACGAAAGAAACGTTCCAATTCGTGATAGAGGCAGAGCAAAGAAGCATATTGCCACAACTGCTGCTATCGGGAAAGAATATGTCCACGGCAAAACCGAAGGTTTGCTCTTGATCAACCCCCCTCTAACTGGAGCCAGACCGAGTAGCTGATCTACCAAGATCTCTGATTCATATCTATATTGCTCTTGTCGCGTATCTAATCGTACAGCATTCGTCGACTCCTGTTCTAAGGATAATATATCCACCCATTTGTCGCGTAGAGTCGCATCGAATCTATTACTTTTGTGAACAGCAACCGATGCCCCACCTACGCGCTTCTTTTCCCTTTTCTTCCGAGTCTGAGGCGACGAGGACGAGACGGGTAAGATGGCGAGATGGAGCAGCAGAATACAGTAGAGTTGTATGAGTGTTATTGTCTTCATGCGCGACTTCCTGGGGCCAGATGAGCCGAGGGGAAATCATGGTCAATGGCATAAGCCACATTCCACTGATACGAAATACACGTAGGTAAGTGCATTGGACCAGCATTGGACCATCTTGCTTGACTGCTTATTTGTGTTGTTGATGTACACAAAATGTGGAAATTTTAAGCGGCATCTTTGGCCGAGTGGTCTAAGGCGTTGTGTTCAGGTCACAATCTTAATTGGCACAGGTTCGAATCCTGTAAGATGCAGCACAATCTTTTGCTGCTGCTCATTCATTTTGGTTGCTTCCACTCTATGTCAATGTTTTCTTTCTTAGTAAAACTACATAAGTAAGATCATTGCTGGTTCTGCTTTAATCCTACTTATTTATTTTATTTCTGCTCGTGACTTGCACTCGCACATTTGACATTTCTTTTTCACTTCATTTACATCTTTTCCCCCGTTCCTTGTTTACACAGCTCTGGATTGCTATTTCCCTACCTTTCATTCTCAACATGTACACATCCTATCACATGATACTCGTCGTCTTAGTAGTTTGCAACTGACAAACCACGAGGCCTTTGACTTTCAGCTTCCTCTGCCGACAAAGATCCAGGCCCATCTTCAAGCACCCAATTCCCCATCATGCAGCATACATCATCCTCCACCTGAATAGACGCAAGATTGCTACGTTTGTACGTAGACTTCACCCCAGGCTTGGTCTTGTTGAATGACACAGCAATCTTGGACTTGGTAGTGCTTCCTTCAAAGAGCGGGTTGCTACCCATCTGGACCAATCCTCCTTCATCAGCCATCAAAGTCATGACAAACCTCTTTGGGCGGAATGCACGGACAACATTGCTGATGAGTGGGGTATAATTTGTGACCTTTTGGTTCGTCTCAAAGCTCGCATAGCTGCTACCCTCCTCAGGAGTAATGTGCATGGTAGAGTAAGAACGAAAGAGAATAGCATTCATTGAGTAGCCACAAGGCTCAAACGCACGAGGATCAATGGTTGCACCGGGAACCAATTGATCGATTCCTGCAGATTTCGTCTGCTCCATGCTAATACGCTTTGTTGCCTCCTCCTCCGTTTCATCGGGACCAATCCTAGCTTCGTACTGATCATAGTAAAACTTCTTCGCCACAGCTTCATCAATATCGAACATCATGATGTTCAAAACCCGATCGGTATCGTTATCCTCGGCGTACCTCTTGGTATGATCGGCAACAAAGACAAACCAATGGTCTGAAGTTACCGGACCAAGAGTGTACCCATTCCCATCGAGGCGTTCACTCAAGTTGCGATGACTGTAGAGATACTCCATCTCCTGATGGAAGGATCCATGGGGGAACATTTGATCCCCTGGAAAGGAAAAGTTTTTGCGATTGTATCCCACCCAATCAATTTCAAGGCCGATTTTGCGTCCAAGTTCAATGAGGACGGCAACGCATCGCAGGAGGGTTGTTGTGCCACATGTCTTCAAGACGACCATGTAGGGGTACACGAAGAGAGAGGACTCACTCAACACATATGCATCGAGGTACCGGTTGGAGACACATGATAAAATGGTGCAACGAGCACGTGCACAAATTCGATCAAGGTCAGGACGGGATAGGGTCCTTAGACCAATCCGATTGAACTCTCCAGACGAGTCACTGCACAGAGAAGAGTTATCATCATCCACTGGGACGATACGACGGAACATCACCTCCAGAGTCTTTTCGGGCCCCTCGAATGCACCAGTATATTCTCGAATTTCTCCAGAGTAGTCATCATCATCGAATGGTTGTTGGGGTTGAGGCTCGTCTTCTTGCAAATTACTCAAATTTCTTCCAGCCATGAGTGTCACGACAGTGTCAGGAGGTGGAGGAGATGGGCTGCTGCCGCCTAGAGAGTCGCCACTGGAAGAGTTCATACTGTCGATGGCAGTGGCGATCTGTCGGTTACATAGTATTTTGTGTTGCAATTGAAAAAGGATTGGGTGAGAAGAAATGCATAATAAAACATTTTTTGAATTCTTTCTCAACACGTAGAAGGAATGGTTGATAGCGGTGCAGCGGCGGCTACAGAGGCATCACCCAGCATTGACGGGTCACAGTCACTCACCGTTCAATCAACTATTATAAAAACTTGAAGGGCTGTCAGGAAGGATAAAGCTTGGCCGAAGGAACAGCCAAGATAATTGGTACAACGAATACGATGTCGACAGCAGAAGCTATTTGCATGCAGTGTGTAAGCCTCGCTTTCGAAGGAGGCCAAAGTTATTTTTTGTTAGGAATCAATCCGTGTACTAGCGTTGTGTAGAGGAGAGTTGGCCGCTGATAGAGAGTGCTTTTTGCAACCTGTGTACTATCTACTTCTTTGTTATTTGTATTAGAAAAATGAGGCAATGCGCTTGCGTCTACGATGACGATAAGTAGCAAGGATCTGCATCAGCGAGCAGCGAGCATGAAAGTCATCTTCAGTTAGTGGCTGAGCGAGCTACTCAATTTTGGGGCTCTGCTCGAACGTTTAGGGGTTCAGCCCTCCATAATCATGATGTTTACCTTGAAATAACCATTTCTTCTTAGAGGGGCACACCCCAAGCCCACAGATAGGGGTTCGGCGTAGAGTTGGACCAATCTGATCTTCGGCCTGAGGCTCTTGTACTATTCCGACGTAGACGTAGCAAGCGATTTCATTTTTTTTCAAGGTTCCAGATTCCTTAAATCCGGGACTTACATGTTCATGTCCAATCGAGCGACTGACGATTGCTGCGGCAAACAGTCAACTTTGAAAGGGGTGGATATCGACACCTCGCCAGACAATCGGAAAATTTTTCTTTTGTGTGCTAAAGGGTGCGACAGACGCTCAAATACACACGTACAAAGATGTTTTTGTTGTTCCCTAACACAGATGTTTGTTGCTTGGTCAAAAGAATCGGATATTGGCTATCAAACAGAACGTGCAGCATTTGCCGCTGCATGGCGTCGTCCC
>JALLBH010000066.1:0-85065 GCA_036940005.1 Skeletonema menzelii
CCCTTCCTGAGGCGAGTAATCATGCCGGGCGTTAAAATTATTGAAGAGTTTGCATGTAATGGGTGCAAGCCCTGACAGGGGTGCATGGTACACTTACGCTGGAACAGACGGTGAATTTGTTCTTCGTAATGCAACTCATATCAGGTGCAGGCCAGAGTCATCTAATATCGGGAAACATAAACAATCTTCCAACCCACATGTCCATGTCGACGCCAGCGCCGGCCTGTTGCTGCCTACCGGTAGCTCTCCTGGAGTGCAAGGCGGTCACATCAACAGATAGTCCTCGGCGATGAACGCTGAATTTCAGTTGCGCTCATAATTTGTAAACCTAAACAAACAATTGCATCTACATCATATCAATGTATTGTACGACCGAAATCATTCATCGTTGGCCGAAAACCTCATGCTCACACAGGGTGTCCACACAAGCCAAAATGTAAAGAGTAAAAAGACTACCAAAATGGAGAAAATGAGTAAAAAATCTCAGAAAGTGATTTAGTGAGCGAATCGTTACATATGTTGTGTTCATTCCTATTCAGTGTTGCACTAGAACGATCGGATAACTTCTACGGTAGTGTCGAACAGGCGTGAAGATTCCAAATGGATTAAGAAAAGGAGGCTCATCGACGGAGGCAAAGAAAATCAACTTCTTCACGACTTGCGCAGAGTATTCACCACGTTTTGATCTGATTCTTGAAGTCTCCGCATATGATTGGAATACCTAAGGTAAAATCAATTGTAGTTAGTTTTTACATAATCCTTGAAACAATCGAAGTCAAGATGAACCTGTTCGTGGTAGCTCAGTGCAATTTGGGTGACAAGCTAAAGGTTGCAAACAAAGTCCAGAAGCAGTGTGTGAGAAGACAAGCACATGTAACAAAAAGGCAAACTACAGCAAAGACACTCACATTGCTCCAACGGCTACGATTTCGATCACCTGCCAGCAACAATTTGATGTTATGCTTGAATTGGCCTGGGCTCTTTGAGACTGTCCCTCTCGTGTGCGCGGTCGCAGTAGCAATTGCAATCTGCTCGATATACTCATCAAAGGTGCGATGATCCTCTATGCTGTCAATATCGAACGAATCCTTATAGGGAGACCTCTGTCTCACATTATAGGAGTCACCATCAATGTAGATATAACCAACGTAAGGATCTGTGTACGAAGTCAAAGCGACTTGTGCCTGAGCTACTCGGTCTGCCTCGGACTGAAACATCGCGGCATACCATGCGGACGTATCTTTACCTAATGTCCTTGACACAGCAGAAATTGGCTCGTACTTGACGTCCAGAATGACGTGATGATCATCGGCATCCATTTGCCCTTGCCCGCCGAGAAGTTCGTCCTTTCCTTTTAGCAACACATAAAACCGATCAACTCCAAAGCTCCCAACACCACTACCAAGCCTCCGTGCAATATCTAAAATTTCGAAAAAGTCGTCATCCCAACCTCGCACTTTCCAGCCCATCTTCATCATTGACGCTCCATAATGTGTCGAGGTAAATGCTGCTCTGATCTTGTCGTCTATTTCTGCAGGCACATCCACCAATCGTGTTTTGTTGTCTCTTGTAAAACGTCTTGTTCCATCCTCCGCATGATCCGTAAACTTATCTATTTGTGCACTTTTCGATTTATTGTTTTCGACATCGCCCAAGAAGTCTCTCAAAACCCCCGTGGACGTCTGCGATGTCAACTCAAAGACTAACGCACTGTCGTTGCCAACATAATTGACAACAGTCTTTACGTACATGTACGTGAACGCTTCCAACGATCCCTTAACCTGTTCAAGAGTTAATCCATTAGTCAAGCCATGACTTGTTATCGATACGGCTACGCGTAACACGTCGATATGAAAGTCATAAATAGCGGCTTCGTCGAAATCATTAACTGAAAACACAACGTCTTTAGCTCTGTTCCTGAACGCCCCGAAGTTGCTAAGGTGTTGATCGCCGGTGACCCACGTCCAGGCACTCATTGGAGACATAGGAGTGCCATCTGCGTACGTTGCATCATTTAGCATAACCAGATCATCTAACACGATACTCTTGTTTTGATCCTTGCCCCACATGCCTGTTCCGAAATCTTGCCAGAACAAAAGAGCAGTAGCACGATAGAAGACATTGGGATCTGCGCTCTGAACCTTGTACTTGTCTCGGAGGAAGTCCTCATCAAAGCCTTGATTCTGTTGCTCAAACGTGTTAACGACGTAGGTACATCTCTTCTCGGGAGTTGGTATTCGAACCTCTCTGCTCTTTGTTGTACCACTTGAAGACGGTTCGTCTGCCATGTCTGCTTCATTTTGGCTATGAATCTCTTCTGCATCATCACCCTCAGTCTCAACAACTTTACTTTCTTCATCACTATCATCTTCTTCTTCTTGTGTAATACCTTCCTCTTCGATACCATCCTTCGCCGTCTGTGGCTGATGGTGTTTCTTCTTTTTCTTCTTCTTCTTCTTGTCAGTCTTGTGTCCCTNTTCTTCTTCTTCTTCTTGTCAGTCTTGTGTCCCTTACCCTTAGCAGACTCTTCCGCGCTTCTCTCTACCTGCAAAGCGGAGACATTCGCACCAGCTTCATCATGATTTGCAATGTCAATAAAATATGTCAAATCCACACATACCAGAACAGCGATTGACAGAGCAGCTAGGAACGCAGCCAGTCGAAACGCTTTCTTTGATGAAATTTCACTTGAAGACCTGGATGGACCCGATGCATGACAATGCATATCAGGATTGTAGTTTGGTGTCAACGTTGACGGCATCAATGTAGAGAGCTCCGACTGCATCGTGTTGTTGTCATTATCGTCGTTGGCTAAGTTATGTCGGTGCTGATACGATCGAAAGGATATTTCTCGAGGAGGCTGAGTATGAATTACGGGCGGTGTAGCAGAGTTGTCTACGATTAGAGGTGCTTCCTCGTCCACTTCGTTCTCTGGCCGGTCGATGATGTTGCTCATGGTTCAATAATTGGTTGATGCAGCACAACGCGTTGTTCTTTGCTGCCTTTGCTTCTTGACTTGAGAATGCCGCTATCAGTTATGGTTGATTGATGGTGCGTGGCGGTAGGTGGCGGTGCGGCTGCGGTGCGGTGAGAACTGACAGCTCTTCCGCGCAATTGCCTCTGGATGTGTGAAGTGAGAGATGTGCCCTGTTCCTGGCCTGTTGATTATGTGTAAATCAAGTGTAGTTTCTACACAGGGTACCACTAATAAGCAAGGTAAAAATTAACTAGGAGTACAAACAGGTACAAAACCGAGAGCCTGACACTCCGAGCTCCCCATCTCCAATCTCCCATCTCCCTCTTTTTTCATTCTTTTTTCTATTTCCCCGCCCTATCATCACCATCAAAACGCTGTCCTTATTGAACGAGTTGATGTGTTGGTTTAGAGTTGCGCTTGCTCCTGCTTGCTCCTCTGCAATCAATAAGAGATGAGCGACCAAGAGAATGACGCATCCATGATGGACGAGGACCAATCACCATCGTCCTCGTCCCTCCACACACTACCCACTCGTAGATTTTATCTAACTCGACGTGGTAAAATCCTACAATCCACAACAGAACGTTACCTACGCGATGATTTGGGATATGGGACGATGCTTGTGCCGTCTACAGTGACGGGAGGAAAGAGCACTCATACCATTGCTGGTAAGATTGTGAATTTGGTTCCATGGACGATTGAAAGTGTCTCTTCGCTCTGGAATGTAGTAACTTCTACTGAATCATCTTATGGTAATAAGATACGGTTGGCAGTCGTCGACACCAATGTTTTGTTACATCACATGGATGTTTTAGAATATCTTAGGGATAGCGAAGATGATAGCAGCGACAAAGATGATGGCAATAAACATATTGCCATAGCAAACGCGATTGTCATCCCACAAACAGCGTTGGAAGAATGTCGGCATAGAAGTTTAGTCATGTACCGGAGAGCTACTGATCTGATTCGTAGCTCTTCTTCGGGCGAAGATGGTGGTGGTGGTGGCAAGAGAAAGATATGCTTCATTGTATTTGCTGATGTACATCATTCTGACACTCAGATCAAAGCTTTGGACAATAATGATGCAATTATCAACGACGAGAACGATGCCAGATTGCGCAAGGTGGCTTGGTTTTATGGTCATGCTCTATACAATTATCTTCATGATAGATCAATGGAGCAGGATGCAGAAGTTGTATTTTTAAGTGATGATGTCCAATCTCGAAAATTGGCGCTTCTTGAGCAACCCAGTGATGACAACTTTGTGGATGGCGTCTATTACAAGGCACGATCCATGAGGCAACACGTTGCTCTATTGCAACAGGAAGATCCAACGTTGCACTTGTTGGATATGGTTGCTCAATTCAACGCCGCTCCAGATTCTACAAACAAAAGTTTTGAAAGTGTGAGTAAGGAAATTTATTACTCTCCGCATATTGACTCGGCTGATCTATCCTACGGTCTTAAAAGCAACACGTATTATCAAGGTACCTATCGCAGCAACCGTGACTCTCACACCGAGGGTTACGTCACTATCCGTCGTGGAGAAGACAGAGTTGCTGTCGTCGTTAAGGGTAGCAATGATATCAATCGAGCTGTGGACGGTGACGTTGTAGCCATTGAGTTGCATTCAGTAGATCGTTGGTTAGGGAGTACAGATGCCGACCATCTTGAGAAACAGAAAGATGGAGGAAAGAAAGAGGACCAGGCAGGAGAGAGCAAGAAGGAGTCATCCGAAGCAGGCATTGCAGCAGATACAGCGGAACCTACACTGAAGGATGTTGACAATATTGCTGAAGAGGTAGCTGTAGACGAAGAGGGACAGTTGCGGCGTCCCACAGGAAAGGTGGTCGGAGTAATCAGGCGCAATTTTCACAACAATTATTGTGGATCTATTTGCACGATTGAGAAAGCAGAGAAGAAGGCAGATAATGATACGCCTCATCCACATGATGTGATTGCCGAAAAGCACGAGAGAGAACATGCTGACGGTATTACGTCAACGGTTGTCTTTTTTCCAATCGACAATCGTATACCACCAATTTTGTTGCGTACAACGCAGCGAGATAGGTTGATTGGAATGCGAATATTAGTATCTATTGATTCATGGCCTGCAGATTCCGAGTATCCGCTCGGTCACTATGTCAAGACATTGGGTGTGACAGGAACAAAAGACACAGAAACACAAGTGTTGCTGCAGGAATTCAGGATTCCGTGTGAGCCTTTCCCGGCAAAAGTTCTAGCATGTTTACCTCCTGCAGACTACAAGATTGAGCTGGAACCTGGGCGGCTAGACCTACGTCACCTTCCTGTTCTCTCGATTGATCCTCCAGGATGTAAAGATATCGATGATGCCTTGCATTGTATTGAATTAGCTAACGGAAACTGGCAAGTTGGCGTTCATATCGCTGATGTAACACATTACGTGGAAGCTGGCAGTGCCATTGATCTCGAAGCCGCAAATCGCTCTACTTCCACGTATTTGGTCAACAAGAGATTGGATATGTTACCCTCCTTGTTAACTACCGATCTATGTAGTTTGATAGGTAATGTAGATCGCTTCGCCTTTTCAGTTCTTTGGGAGGTCACACCTGAGGCGGAGGTTGTTGATGTCGACTTTCACAAAAGCATCATTCATTCTATAGCCGCGTTAACTTATCAGCAGGCTCAATCACTCATCGATAAACCCGACAAAGACTGTCAAGATGATATTCAAGCAGGCGCAGTCAAGCGCTTGGCAGTCCTTGCGCGTAAGTTCCGTGAAAGGAGGATTAAAGCAGGAGCTCTAACATTGGCAAGTCCGGAGGTTAAGTTTGTATTGGACAGTGAATCGTTAAATCCAACGGATGTCCAGGCATACACTCTCTACGAAGCCAATGCCCTGGTCGAAGAATTCATGTTGCTAGCAAACGTAACCGTGTCAAAGAAAATTCTTCGCCACTATCCGACACTCTCAGTTTTACGTCGCCACCCTGCCCCCAATCGGAGCATGTTTGATGGCTTGATTCAAAAGGCTAAGACGAAGGGCATATCACTTTGCATTGACGATTCCAAGAAACTGGCCGATTCGCTAGATGAAGCCGGAAAGAAGTTGTCTGACAATCCATACCTCGACAAGCTTATTCGTATCCTTTCCACAAGGTGCATGTCTCCGGCACAATACTTTTGTTCTGGAGAATATCAAGCAAAGGATTGGCACCATTATGGTCTTGCAGCACCGGTGTATACACATTTCACTTCTCCAATCCGTCGGTATGCGGATGTTTGTGTTCATCGTCTTTTGGCAGCAGCGATTGGTGTTTCCCCCCTTCCGGTGTTTTTGAGTTCCAAGTCTCATTTGCATGACTTGGCAGCAAATATGAATAGGAGGC
This sequence comes from Skeletonema menzelii, assembly GCA_036940005.1. NCBI lineage: Eukaryota > Bacillariophyta > Thalassiosirophyceae > Thalassiosirales > Thalassiosiraceae > Skeletonema > Skeletonema menzelii. The sequence continues at coordinate 6,349 of JALLBH010000066.1, forward strand.
ATCGGGCAGCGCAGCTTGCAGGACGAGCAAGTGTTCAACTTCACACTTTGATATTCTTTGCAGGTGGCGAAGAGGGTGAAGGAGGTGGGGCAAAGGAAGAAGATGCATACGTGCTTGATGTTGAGACATCTCCCAATTCGGAACCATCGTTCTCTGTGATGGTTCCAAGATATGGTATCGAGGGACGTGTTCGTTTATCTCACATAGCTGCAAACGATGAGAATTTGATTAGAGATCCGGAGAAACATCGAATGGCATACAGAGATGCCAAGAGTGGTAATATGGTAGCATCTGTAGCTGTATTTGATAAGGTGAGAGTGAAAATTTGGGTACGAAGTAGCAGAGACAGAAAAGAGTTGATCGTCGACTTGCTCGAACCAAGAGCGCTGGCAGACCCAACTGTGCTGGAAGAAAAAGGTGGCGCAAAGAAGAAGTTGAAGACAAAGAAATAAGCAGAGTAACGATTCATCATCTATCATCTTTTAGCATTGTTATGGCGATATGCTTCGCCATATCTATGTCTTTCTTAACGCCTTCGCCCATCGCATAACATGCGACAACATTTCGCCAGCCCTCAATTGACCCCAGCTCTCCTGCTTGCTGATACAATTCAAACGCTCGTCGTTGATCGCGTTCAATAATAACCAAACCTTGGGGACTGAAGACACCTTGATGCAAAATTGCTCCCGCCGACACCATTGCTTCCACGTGCTCAAAGTTCTCTGCGGCAGCAAGGAAATTGTTCAAAGCCGCCTTCACGTCAACTTCATATCCGTCCTCGCCATGGTAGAAGCAATAACCTTGCAGAAATAGTGAGTCTGGATTGCCCGCTTCAGATGCTTTTGTCAACAGTCTTCGAAACTCGGCCTTCTCCTCGCTCTGCAAACTGAGGAGAGCCAAATGATGCAACGCAGGTCCATGATTATATTCATGTGCTGCACGGCAGAGTAATTGATAGCCAGCGTCATCCTTTTGTTGCGATAAATATTGAGCACCAACAAAATACATGGCATCGGAGTCCCCCATATCAACAGCTTTATTGAATGCTTCCATTGCCTTCATTCTTTTTACTTCATCATTATCTGACCTATCCCAAAGTAAATGGCCAAGATTATACCAAGCTTCGGCTGAGCCAGCTTTTCCTGCTTCTTCATACAAAAGATGAGCTAGCGAAGTGAAAGCCTCGTCCTCGTTATCGTTTTTAACCGTGATTGATAATTGAGCAAATATATCTGATAGGGTGATAGGTGACTCATCTATCCATTCTGCGCATCGATCTATGTTAATAAGCGGCTCAATTGAGGAGACAGATGACTTCTTGGCACGTTCCAATGCTTCGTTGCCTAATCGAACTAATGCCAAAGGATGGCCATATCTCAAAGCAGCTTCTTCTAAATATTGCAGGGCTTCTTTTTCGTAGTGCTCCTGATCTAAACTTTCGCCAACTGATTCTCTATTGTGATTGTTGTGATCACCGTCATCTTGAACAGATTTGTTCTCCCACTTTTCCACTCTGACACTATTATTTGGTTGAGATGATTGTCTAGTTTGTTTAACAATAGTACGGACAACAGCTACTCCAGCTGCACGATCCTTAATATTGTTTTGACCATCATCCATTGCATCCATTGCATCTATTGCATTTAATCTCTGTAAACGAGGATCCGTGTCTTTTTGTTTGTGGTTATTGTTACGCTGACTTGTTTTCTCTCGTTGACGTTTCATCGCATCATATTGCTCTCGTAGTAGCTTATCTTCAAATGATTGTTTTGCATTTGCCGCATTTTGAAGCGCATTCAACGCAAGCTTGTATGATTCTGCACCCTTCCTTTCATCCAACGACGATTGACTGAAATGCCGACAGAGAGAGGAATTGTGTCGATGAACACATATTGATTGAGCCGCGACGTGGCTGCAGAAATATTGACCATGAGTTTTCGCGTGAGTAGCAAACCGTATTGCAATAGATTTCAGCATTTTGACCTCAACAATGTTTTTGGAGTATCATAATCATATCATATGCCACAGCCACACGTCGGACGTTGCGCCATGGTGCATGGTGCATGGTGGTTGGTGGTTGGTCAGGCACGGAGGACGGAGGTGGTGGGTTAGGGTTAGGATATTATTTTTAGGGTTAAGAGGGAGGGGAGGAAAGAAAGAACCTGAAGCGAGAAAGAGCAAACTTGCTGCCGAATAGAAGAGGAGTTTTTGATCGGCGAGAGGAGAAAATAATTCAAGCGCCGCTTACGTTGTCATCACCAGCTACAATACCTATAATGATGGCGAATCTATTCGATAGTAGCAGCAGCATCGATGAAGGAGGCTCCATAGGCACTCGAGAAAGTTGCGATAGTTTCATCCGTCGAGAAGTTGATGTTACTGTAGCCCAAGACGAACCTCATGATGTACCTACACTGACAGTTGCCACTGTTCTTAGTACCAATAAACCTGGGCATTCAGAATCAAACGTTGGAACATATCACTATAATGAAAAAAGTTCAATCATAGATGCGGAAGAAGAGCGTGATAAACTACGAATCACATCTTCACTGATGGATGATGAAGTATCAACTGATTCTGACAACGATGATGATGAGGTAAACACTTCTTTACTATCACAGAAAAAGGACATATTTCGCAACACGCACAAGGAGCCACCAACAGTCATGTCCTCATTCAATTCCTTGGCTTCTTGGAACACAATCAATCTCTTAGACGAAGCAAGTGAGAGTCAAGCTGAGACGGGAGTAATACACAAAACGCAATCGTTCTCTGACAGGTTCAACTCGGTTTATGGAGAAGTTGCAACGGCAGCAGCATCAAAGAACAAAATGTCTGCCATATCAAATTCAAATGACAATGTTAAGAGACTTCAAAATGCTAGAACGTTAAAAGACGCAATCAAAAGTTTTGGGGCTGGATTGACAAATGCAACAACATGTGATGCCATGGCTACATCATTTCCAATGGTCGCAAGTTCATGGGATGTATATGCAGATGATTTTAGTCATTTATCAGGAAAGAAGCGGACAGCCGATAAAAGATTCAGCATAGGGAAATACAACAACAATGACAATAATAAAAGGAGAAGGCAGATGCCTTTGGACATAAGATCAGAGTTAGTATTGATGCAAGACAAGATGGATCAATATGAATTAACAATACAATCTCTACAACGTGATAATTCTGCCCTTTCAACCACAAAGTCTCATCTTCAATCGATGCTGGAGCAATCAAACAAAGCCCTTCGAAGTGCACAGCTAGAAGCAAAGGTATCCAAGAGTCGTGCTGATTCACTTACCATTCAGGTGAATGAAATGAAAAGTGAATTGCATGAAGCAAAGCAAGATATTTTGCTAGTACAAAAAGAATACGAGGAGACGATAAAGAATGAACAAAACCGAATGACAGCATTGAATAATGAGCATAAGCGTGCATTCCAAAGAGAACAAGACAAACATATAAATGAGATTGCTTCGTTAAAATCGGAAATATCCTGTGTAGAAGAGATTGTAGATGAATGCAAAGATGTCATAGATCGACAAGCAAAAAAGATTATAAACCTTGAGGGAACATTGGCGAAAACGACTACCGCTGCTACTGATGCTTTAGAAGTTGCAAATGAAGCTCGAGAAGAAAGAGATTTTTGGAAGTCGCGTGCGAAACTAACACCTAAATCGAGGGTGTTGGCAAAATCCTTTGTGCATACGACAGAATACTATTCCTGTGAGCAACAGCAGAAATTGACGCCGACGCGATCGACAGGCAAAGAAAACAATAATGTTTTAGGGTGTTGCAGTATATGTTACAAAGAACAAAGTGGCATAGTTCGTAGGTGCAAGTGTGGAAAGGTCGACTGCAAATGGGCTCATGCACACTGTCTTGCGAAAGGGAAGAGTAATGTATCAACCAGTGTTAGTCATCCTGGCACACCACCTCCTCCGTTACCATTGATACTGTGTAACGGTGTTGAGCTACTCATCAGGAAGAAGTAGAATTAGGAGGTAAAAACATTTATATTATGCAAAGTGGAGTATGTGATGCGTATCCTCTCCAAGAGTGAACGTCTCATACAGATTTCATTTCAGATTTCAGTTCACCTTCATCTTTTTTGCTGCCGGTTTGACATTCAAAGCCTCCTGTTCTTCAACTTTGGCAGCGAGGAATGCCTTAGAGTAGCCAAAACCCAAAGCTGTCTTCAAGCACGCCGGATCGACAACGCCATTTCCTTCCTGTGCGGAATCGAGTGCAACTTGGAGGGCGGCAGTGGCTGCTGGATTGGCTTTGTAGACTGGCTTCTTTGTCTCGGTCAGTTTAGTGTAAGTCGCGGCTCTCTTCTTGGTAGCAGGTGCAGAAGCGGAAGCAATAGATGCGGGCGCATTCTTTGCGGATGCAGAGGCGAAAGCAGAAGCATTCTTAGCAGAAATCTTCTTCTTCGCCTTCTTCTTTTTTGGGGCAGTCCCAGGGACTTTGTAGATGGCATTTACAAAGTATGCGTTACTCTTGCGAGTCACCTTGTGAAGCTTCTTCTCTTCATTAGTGCAAACAACGCGCTTGAGTTCCCAGCCGCTGCTCTTGGTAACATGTTTTTTTAGGTCACGAAAGCACGGCTGCGTCAGATGGAAGTTAGGCAGAGTAAAGGGAATGACAATCTTGTTCCCAGGTTCGTAGAGAGACAAATCAGAGAAGTCTACTCCAAATTGAAGTTTCTTGTCTCCGACATTTTTGACAGTACGAGCTCTAGGATCAATACGGGGAATAGACTTGGAGATTTGGTCGGAAATATCAGCATGCTCGTCATCCTCGAATTCCTTTCCGAGTAAATAGCCATAAACATTGTTGAGAGCATCGCTTGGAAGTTGTTTCAGATGCGAATTGGATCCTTCCGCACGTTCTTCATTGATGGTAGTTTGGATCATCGTAGCTTCCATAGTCATCTTCATTGCGTCGAATTTCTTTTTTGCCTCGTCCTCCCTGTTCTGAGAGTGACGGGATTTCTCGCGAGAGCCATACCAATGGCTGCGGCCATAGCCGTCGTAAGCGAATAGATAACTGAAGATGTCCATGGTCGATGTTCTGGTAGGTTCCGATGCTGGCCGAGGGAATGCGCTCTCTCTCTGAAAGTATTGTAAGATGATGCGATGCAGGCGAGTGGAAAAAGCAAGGCGCTCGCATTCACGTCACTTCGAGAATTCGCAATTCGCGTGATGTTCCCGCCACTTTTAAATCTCGAGAAGGTAGTGTCAACCCCCAGCCCACCCCACACCTCGCCTCAACCTCCAAAATGAATAAGTCATCATACAACTCTCAAGTCTCAATGGTAGTGTACATTGTACATCCGTTTGAAATCTCGCTTCATGATGATGAACAAGGTCTACATCTTGAGCCGTTCTTGCCAGCAATGCTTGGTGAGAGGTCGGCTCGAAAGGCAACGTGCATCACTTTCGACGTGCAAGCTATCATCATGTGATGACCTGATCAGAAGATATGATGACAATGAAAACTCAGTAACGACACTTACTTTGAATAACCCAACAAAATACAATGTGCTTTCATCCGCTGTGCTAGACGCTATGCAGGTACAACTCGATGATATCGCAGCGGATGACTCTATATCCGTGCTTGTGATTGCAGCTACTGGAAAAGCATTCTCCGCAGGGCATGATCTGAAAGAAATTCATTCGCATAAATCTGAAGAAGAGACTACAGCTTTATTCAAGAAGTGCAGCAAACTGATGATGTCAGTGAATAAACTTCCCCAACCTGTGATTGCAAGTGTGCAAGGGATTGCCACGGCTGCCGGTTGCCAGCTAGTTGCATCTTGTGATCTTGCTGTGGCTGCAAACCAAGCCACATTTGGGGTATCGGGAATAAATGTAGGGTTGTTTTGTTCGACTCCAGCGGTGGCTCTGTCTCGAAATATACATGCGAAGCAAGCAATGCATATGTTAATGACTGGGGATTTGATATCATCACAACAAGCTTTAGCGTATGGTCTCATAAATAAGACTGTGTCGATGGAAATGTTGGAAACAGAAACAAAGATGCTTGCAAAGAAAGTTGCTAGCAAGTCAAGCTATTCTGTAAGATTAGGTAAGGAGGTTTTCTACAAACAACTCCAGTGCGATACTTTGAGCGATGCATACGAAGTGGCAACAGAGAGAATAGCATTGAACTGTCAGCACGACGATGCGAAGAGGTTGATTGCAAAATTTGTCAACAAATAGCGTTTCTTTCTTAGTAACAATTTTATTACATATCTCTTTCCTAACACAATTACTGTCCCCTCTCTAGTCTGTAACCACCATGCTCTTCGTCAACGCTAAAATCACTTCTGCCCCTCGCTTCTTCTCGGTGTTTGTACAAATTTGTATCTATCAAGTTGATATCCCCAACAAGGGGTGTCTTGTCCTTGAGTACGCGGGCTTGATAGATGACAGAGTCAGTAATTTCTCGTTGCTTTGCACGTGATGCTAGACCTTTCGTTATAGCTTCTTCGCCACCAGTTCCCCATACTTCGATGCTCTTGATATTAAATTTTTCGAGACAATTTACAGGCAACAAGTTGCCAGACTCGAACGTCTTGTCCATCACGCCAGCATTACATTCTTCCATGGATGCTGGGATGAAAAGTCTAGGCATGTTCTTCGTGCCGCCAAAGCCTATACCGTCTTGTAGGTGGATGAAATTCTTGTCTTCGCCTGTTGGATTGAACAGAGTAAGTGTTGGGAACAATTGGAATAAGAAGCCATTGGCTTCACCATAATAATCGTGGCTCTTCTTCCATTTGGTATTGAAGAACCCCCCAATGATATGATCTTGATCAGTTTCGATCACAACTAGTGTGGGACCGTTGTATCCAAGAATGGAGTATTGAAGTCGATTCATTGATGATCCATGAAACTGGCGTGAGTAAAGGTTGTGCCATTCACTAGCCAGGCTTGGAGCAGTGCACGCAAGTGCAAATAGATTCGGGTGATGCAATCCTTCAAAGATATCGCTGTGTTGGTCAAGTTTTGGATGCTGGAACAAGACAAAGTTCAAGCGATGTTTCGTCCACTTTCCATGAAAGAGTAGGTTGTACATGAATGTGGATAGTGTGGAGGAGATCATAGGAGCCATTGTCTCTGCCCAGTTGAAAAAGTTCTCCTTCGTCACATACCCACCTTCTCCAGCTTGAGCAAGGGACCTTTCAAGAGCCGAGCATGCACTATCGTGTTCTGATTCGAGTTTTGCAACGATGCTCTTTGCATCAGCATCTGGCGAGATAATGACGTCTGCAGCAAATGCAAGGCGATAGCATAAATCAATGATCGTGCTACTTTCAATCTTGTCCTCAAATCCTGATGAGTAGCTGCAGCAGTCCCAGATAATCCTTAACGCTTCTTTGTGACCCCGCTGAGAACAATCCGCGACGCCTTTTAAAGAATGCATGATGGAGCAGAAGAGTGAAATATTCGTAGAAGCAGGTCTAGTACAAGAATTTGAACAAGTCACAGGTCTAGAGTATTCTTACCTTCGAGGAACCTTTCGAGAGACGGATGGTTAGTGTTAGTACAGTCAACAAACAGGTCGACTGACATGGCCGCACGAAGACAAGAACCAAATCCAGATGGAAGTATCTGGTCCTCGGCAATCTCTACACGCCTACGCATTTCATCACCAGGGAGAAAGAAATAGGAGTAAGGTGAGCTGAGCGCAATCTTTGTGAGGAATGAATCAGCATTTTTCGTGTCTGTAATTGTTGAGTGACAGCGTACGAGTTGCTCGATCTCACTGATATCAAAAGGATATCGATCGGCAAGCTTATTGAGTTCAGCTTCGGATGTCATGTTGTTGGTTGTTTTGCTGTGTTGTTATTGCTTTTTGTGAGCACAACGCCTCGTTGTTTCATACTCTTCTTACGCCCACACTTCTCGATGTCATCATCAAGTTTTGGGTTCGCTTCGAGAGTTCGCATTTCCTCGACTCGACTTGACATCTATCTAACGGTGATACGCATGTCCTGTCAACAGGTCACTCTGGGGTCACCCACCCATCACCACACAAACACAAACCACAAACCACAAAATATGTACCGGCACAGCATATTATTATTATCGAGCTTTGTGTAGTAGCACACCATCACCATGGCAGAATCAATCAACCAAGCACACGTTGACAAGATAGTGGCGGCCTACGATGCCTCTCTTCAAATAACAGGAGACAATGTCGCATTTGACGCTGCAAAAGGTGTTGCTCCAGTCCGCCTTACGGGCAAAGTTCGTGATCGGTATGATCTCGGTACGAAGCTTGCCCTGGTAACAACCGACAGACAATCTGGCTTTGATAGGCACCTTGCGTCTGTGCCCTTTAAAGGACAGGTATTGAACTTGACGAGTGCATATTGGTTCGAGTTGACAAAGGATATTATACCGAATCATTTGCTGAGTGTGCCTCATCCAAATGTGAGCATCGTAAAAAAGTGCACACCATTCCCCATCGAGTTTGTGGTACGCTCGTATATGACAGGTTCGACGTCCACTTCCATTTGGAAAAACTATCAAGATGGAGTGAGAAAATACTGTGGACATGATCTTCCCGAAGGAATGAAGAAGAATGAAAAGTTGGCGAAGACCATTCTTACACCTACAACCAAAGAAGAGGAGCATGATCGTCCTATCTCGGAAGCTGAAATTATGGCAGAGGGGTGGATGAAACAGGAAGATTTTGATGTATGCGCCAAGGCAGCATTGGCTGTATTTGCCAAAGGGCAGGAGATTGCTGCGGAGAGGGGTCTCATCTTAGTCGATACAAAATATGAATTCGGGAAAGATGAAAATGGAGTTATCCACTTGATTGATGAAGTTAACACACCTGATTCATCTCGCTATTGGCTGGCCAATTCCTACAAGGAACGAATTTCGGCTGGAAAAGAACCAGAAAACATTGATAAGGAGTTCTTGCGACTTTGGTTCCGCGACAACTGTGATCCATACAAGGACGAAGTGATCCCTGAAGCCCCTAAGGATTTGGTTGTGGAACTCTCTCGTAGGTATGTTAAGTTGTACGAGACCATCACTGGTAAGGAGTTCGAATTCCAGAGCGGTGCAGAGTGTGTCATTGCTGAAGCTATCCAAAAGAGTGTGTAGATAATATTGCATGTCAAGTAAAGTTAGAGCTTTGCACTACCAATTGCATTCACATCCAACTCATTGTCTCCTAAAGGTTCGAAATGAGACTGGACAATATCATCTGTCACCTCCTCCAAAGAACTTGGTGACCATTTTGGCTTTCCGTCTTTGTCTACAAGCGCTGCTCTGATGCCCTCGTAAAAATCACTGCCCTCTCTCATAAATGCTTGCGACATTCTATATTCCATCTGTAGAGCTTCGCCTACACTTGAGAGTTTAGATCCTCGTTTCAACCCTTCTAATGTGACCTTGAGGCTGGTTGGTGACATTTGATTTAATGTCTTCAATGTTGACTGTCCGAACTGCGAATCCTCTCCCATGGACTCAAGCGCATCGATGATTTCCTCCATGGTATCTTTTCCATCGAAGGCGTAATCGATATCAGCTCTATTCTGAGATAAAAAAGACGCCTCTATGTCGACGTTGTGGTCATGAAATGACATCAACACACCAGCTATGCAGTCTCCATTCGGGTCATCGGCAGAAGCGCTCGTCGTAGACTCTGCCAAGGCACTCTTCAGATCGTCCAAATTTTCTGACTTGACGTAGTGAGTTGCAATTCCAGCGTATATCAAATCTTCTGCTGCCAATCTATTGCCAGTCAGTGCAAGATAATTTCCTACACCTCCCACTAAACCTGATTTCCATTGGCTGTAAAGTTTTAGACGCGGTATCCACCAAGTGCCACCAACGTCAGGGAATAAACCAATCTTTGTCTCCGGCATAGCAAAAATAGTTTTCTCAGTGGCAACTCTGTATTTTCCATGTACAGAAAGGCCGACACCGCCTCCCATGACAACACCATCCCAAATCGAAACTTGTGGTAAATGAGGTGCTTGTGTGGCAATCATATGATTGAGCTGGTACTCTTCTCGAAAAAAGTCAGCAGTGAGGGACTTGTTTTCTTTGCCTATCCCTGCAAGATACACTTTCTTGACATCACCGCCTGCACAGAATGCTGGCTTGACTTTGCCATTTTTCTCGTATGGCGCTCCTACCATTAATGTTGCTCTAACCCCTGTCTGTTGCCACTGCTTCAGAATTGGTGTCATGGAGCGGATCATCTCCAATGTCAAGGCATTTAGGCTTGCTGGGTTATTCAGTTGGAGGATGCCAAGATTGGCAGAGAGCGACGGGAGGAATTGCAGTGTCGTAGACATCTTGTGACTGCGCTATTGCGTTGGTGATTTTGGTTGGTGATGGTAGAGGTGAAGGGGTGTAGGGGTGTGTAGGCGTAAGGAGAGACTGTAGTGGTCGGAAATTATTTTTCATTTTCGACCCTCTTGGGCTCATGGCGCCATTTTTGTTCCTTCGCGCCACATAATATGGCGCCATGCCGGCTATCACCCATCACCCATCACCATAAGTAAGTAGCTAGGAGGTATAGCTAGGTAGGTACGCAACAAACATCATCACCGCTATCGCACGTTCCGAAGAGCATCATCGATGCTGATGGTGATGGTGAGTTAGTCACTCCCAAAGGCAAATAACAACCAACCCAATTATGATGCCTCCTATGCCATCCATCAGTGGCAGCGCATCCATTGACCCCCATCGCCTGTTGACCCAATCACAAATAAAAATAGCGCTTGGGAGCCGCCGAATGATGGCAACATCCTTTTTGCATCGTCACGTGGGAGTATTGTTTGTAGTAGCCGCATTTTTGTCGAGAGGAAATGCACTCTTATGCGGTCGAACTGCACTTGTTTATCGACATCCATCATCACTGACTGCTGCAGCTGCAGGTCATGACGATTGGTATATAGATGATGATGATGTTGTTGTAAACAATGAAGACAACGAACATTTAGATCTTCCAAGAGATAGATCATATGCCAAAGACAACAAAATCAACAATGCCGACGAAGATATTCGCTTTTACTTTGCTACATGTATTCCTGGCCTGCAAGAAGTACTAGCTGCTGAGCTGATCGGGCTCGGTGCTTCACATGTAGAAACACAGGGATCGAGTGGTGTGCGTTTTGAGGGAAACCCAACCGTTGGATTGAAAACAATTTTATGGTGTAGAACAGCTCACAAGGTTATGGAGCTAATTGCATCTTCGACAGATGGTGTCTACGACTTTGAAAGCGATTACAGCGAAGGTATTCGATCGAGCAATGATCTCTATCAATTTTGTAAATCTTCTATCCACACTCCAAGTCTACTTGGTGATGGCTCTGGTGGACTGCTTACATTGTCTGTTAGTACAATATACGCAGCAAAGGTGCCAAAGGAGCTCTGTCACTCGCATTATACTGCATTGACTGTGAAAAATGCTCTTGTTGATTCAGTAAGAGAGTTGAGAGACGATGGTGAAAGACCTGATGTCGATGTGTACGATGCGGATGTACCTCTTGTCGCGGTCATCCGTGGAAGGCGCCTTGACAATGGTAGAAGAAGAGATTGGAGGCAACGAGACAGAAATCAGCATTATGAGGCCAATTTTCAAGCAGAAGAAGAAGAAAATCTTGTCGCCGATGTAGATATCTATAGATGCTTGCACTCGGGTGGAAGCGCACATCGAAGGGGTTATCGAAAGATGTCATCTGAGGATTCTGATGATGCTGTGATTCACAGAGCAGCAATGAAAGAGAGTCTCGCGGCGGGACTGCTTCTTCAAGCTGGATGGGACAAATTGGTAAATGCAGCTCGAGGTGATGGAAAGGGCGCAATCTTGATAGATCCCATGGCAGGTAGTGCCACACTTCCAGTAGAAGCTGCACTAATTGCTTGTGATATGGCCCCGGGATTGTCTCGTATAGCATCTTGGAGGAGTGGTGACGGCACTCGGAATCCACATAGATACCCCCCGGCGATTCGCTGGAAGAGCTTCTCAGATGTAGAAACCTGGGACAAACTCTTGAATGACGCAAAAAGTCGTGCTATGGCAGGTATGAAATTTGCAGATTCATCGATGGGAAATGGTCAGAAGAACGTATCCATTTATTGCAATGAGAAAAATCCTGGTGCTGCGCAATTGGCTAGAAGTAGCATAAAGAATGCTGGCGTTAGCAGAATAGTGTCTCTTTCTGAAGGTGATTGCATTGATTGGAACCTCGATTCGTGCACTATTCCTTCTCGGACAATATTTGTATCGAATCCACCATGGGGGAAGCGTTTGTCAGAGGATATTGATAATAGCTGGGTAAATCTGCGAATTTTTATCAGACGAGAAGCGCCTGGCTGTGAAATATGGATACTAAGTGGAAACAAAGATCTTACAAAAATACTGAGGATGAAGAAGAGCAAGTCACTGGCAATCAAAACAGCAGAAGAAGAGTTAAAATGGCTGCAGTATCATGTGTTCAAGAAGAGAGAAGTATATGTGGAGACGTGATTAAAAAATATCTACCCACAACGTTCTGGGGTGTGTTTCGGCGGTTTTCTACTTCTTACGCTCTTCTCCATCGTTAAAAGTATCCCAATTAACTTCATCATTGTGACTATGAGTAAAGCCGATCTTGCGCTCGGCGTTTACAACTGTTTTAGGACGATATGCTAAAACATATGTTCTTCTTTGGCGATCAGGGCATTTGTTGCCTGACGATCCATGGATTACAAATTCGTCGTGCACTGTAATGGACCCCCTCTGGCATGGAGCTAGTTTCTCTACATCACCTTTTGATTCGTCAAGTTCTATCGTCAAAGCATGGCCTTCATCACGCGAAGAAGCAAGTGGAGCATGCTGTCGGAGCTTTCTAGACAAACCAGACCCAGGGACATATCTCAGGCATCCATTCTCCTCAGTTGAATCATCAATTGCAAGAGAAAACGTGCAGGTAGCAGTTTCCTCAACTCCAAGAGCCTTTGGATTAGGCCAATACCCCATGTCTTGATGCCATGCAAACACAGCATCAGATTTTCCTGGACGCTTATTCAGAAATTGATCGTAGTCTTTACACATCTCAATAGAGGGATGAATCTGCCGCACGATGACTGAGGTGATACGCTCAAAAATGTTGTTCTGAAAGGGCGGGTGATATCGTGTAGGCAACATACAATTTACGATGGACCACTCTTCGAAAGGGATGCCAAATGGCTTGCTCATGTCACAAAAATCCTTCCCGGGCACATGGATTTCTCTATTCATAAATTTATCAAAAACATCTGCGATTTCAGCAACCTCATCCTCCGTAAGAACATCATGAAGTGTAACCAAGCCATCCCTATGAAACGTCTTGATTTGCTCTTCTGTGAGAACGTAGGAATCCGATGATATGCGGCCGCTCATAGTGGAGTGTAATAGTGCGTATAGTAGCTGAAGATGTCACCTATATCCTGATTGCCTCCTGATATATTTATGTTGCCATTGATGTGAAGATGGTATGTAGTAGCGATAGCAATAGATGGTGTGTTTGTGCTTGCTGTGTGGGATTTGGGCGGGAGAAGCAAGATTTTTCCGCGAATGGAGTGAGAGAAGCAAGGAACACCGGAAAAGGGAAACAGGTAAGTAGGAGTTGGTAGGTATAAGTAGAAGTACCTACGGATAGGTAGGTAGCTACCGGCTGTTCTCGCTCTCTTTACTTTACTTCTTTTTATGTGTAGTTCTACTTCTCTCCTGGAGGCTCAAACAATGCTGCAAGTGATGCTCCGCTAGATTTGTCTTGAGCATCTGTATTTGGAGCAGAAGAAATTTCTTCATTCCAGAAGTTGTTGCCTAAAGGGCCAATTGTAGTGTGGCTCTCTGCGACATTGCTAACTCCTTGTGCATTTCTACTCTCAACTGTACCATCGATGTGAACCTCGTGTCTCGAAGGAGCCTCTATTATCTCATCGTAAATGGGCTTGTAACAAGGATTTGATTCTCCACCTTCACCCATAGTCTCCAAAAATCTGTATTTATCTACTACCATTCTGTGACCATTGAGGGTCGCACTTGTCTCTCGACACAGCCGATGAATTTCGTCAAGTTCGATATCTTTCGAGCTGAGACAATCCAGCGGTAGGCGGCATAGAGTTGTGTGAATGAACCCATCTGCAGATCCTGGTTTCCCCATCCCTGGCGTACGTTGCATGATTGTATGTTGCCATGCATTTTCTTCCGCTCTATCTCCTTCTGATTTGTTGTGTTGGTAGGTCAAAGGTTTTCTTCTCTGATCTGGAGATTCCGTGATGAAACATCGGACTATTTCTTCGCGTAACCACACCATCGGATCGATGTTTGTGCCATGTCTATCAACAATGACGCGACCGTCATCTGTCCTTTCTCCGACACATCTCCAAAGCGCTACTAACACCTTGCCGCCTAGTAAAACTATTCTCTCCAACTCGATCTGGAAGCCGTAATGGAATTCGACGAGGAGAGTTTGCTTGAATCTGGTAGCCATCTTTTTTGTAAGGTCGTTGTTACCAGGCCGAATAGTGTGCCACCACCACGGTAGAGCTATCGTGACGTGCATATCTTCTTTTGGAATTACATTTATATCTGGTATCCAACAGTTCCGGGAGTCTATATCGTTGGAGTAATGAAGAGGGGCTAGAATCAACCGCCTTGCATTCGATAGTAACTTTTGAGTAGTTTCATCACACATGCAAACTATTGTTCTATGGCTCTGATTGCCTTTGTTCCAATAAGATAGAGACCTGTTGATTTCTTTCTTTCTCAACTTCTTCAGACGAGCTAATGGGTACACCCCCAGAACAAGAGATTTGTGATGAGCCTCTCTCATCTTGAGGTAATAGCTCGTGGTTCGTCTTTTATTTGCCTCTTCCACGGTTGTTTCTGGATCGAGAATTAAGCTATTGAAGTGATTGATAACGGAATGGGTCGTTTCTTGATCCTGGTCTTTATCCTCTAACCAGCGTGATCGTCGCAACCTATTAGCATAAAGCAAAGCCACCATCGCAAAGGATATTGATGCTCCGATAGACACTGCTTGCCTAAAGGTACTGCCGTGAGATGCCATGCTTGACACTTCTCGTCTTTGCCAGAGGTTGGGTATTAGCTTGTCTGTCTACACGCGCCACCGGGCTTTGGCCCGCCTGATCTCTGCTGCTGCTCTTGTGGACGTTTAGTGAATAGACGTAAATATATCTGCAACGTCTTCGTCTTCGACGCAGACGCACCAAACCCCAAACCCATCTTGAGATAAACAGGGTGTATGCAGGCCAATGTCGGGTGTTGGCGCCAAAAATTGATGGGTGATATCTGTCATCTGTCTCCTTCATTCCAGCTCCCTCCCCACCGCACACCAACGGAAGAACAAAAGAGCAGCTCGCTTGGACGCTGCACACACAAGCTAACAGGACCAGATGGACTGCTTCGGGGATTCATCTGATGAGGAGGAAGGTGTTATCCTCCAAAGAGACGAAACTTGTGGAGTTTGTTCATTTCACGCTAATACAGAAGCATCTTTACTTATGCATGTAAGAAATTCTCCAAATCTGCATGGAGCAAATGATGTTCTAATGGCGCTTGATACCTTTTGTATGTCGAGACATTGGATGATGCACGTAGGTCCAGACAAGGGTTTGCTACTAAAGCAGATGTTACATGACGCAATTAGTGCAAAGACAGCTGCAGCTGCCAGCAAAACAAATTTTGTGGCTGTAGAGCTGGGCACGTATTGTGGATATGCATCAATTTTGCTTGCCAATGAGTTTCGACATGCATCATCGTCACTAAACTGTCATTGGTACACAGCAGAAATAGAGCGTTCGTATGCTGCAATTGCAAAGGAAATGATTCGGCTAAGTGGAATGGATGATGTAGTTTCCGTTCATCAAATTACCTTTAATGGGCATGACACCAATGTTGTTGAAGTGATAAGCGACGCACTAAAGAGCAAAGAATGTGCTGCAGCGACACCGATCATTGATTTTCTATTCATCGATCATGACAAGGATGCATACAAATCTGATCTATGCAAGTTTGAAAAATCTGGATTGATAGGCAAAGGAACAAAAGTAGTTGCAGACAACGTCATATTTGCGCAAATACAAGATTACATTGATTATGTTCAAGAGAGACAAAAGGAAGGGATTGTGCAGACAAAAACTATTCCTTGTCGTGTTGAATATTGTGAAGTAAATGGAACAGATTATCGAGATGGCATAGAAGTGACAGATTACCTGCTGGATCCGTAGCTAGTAGATATTCGCTTCATTCAACTGTTACATCTTATAGATCTCAAACATTTACTGATTTGCTCTTGTTGCCCATGCCCTCAAGAAACTTGTCACTGCCTTGCTCCAGCAACTTTTCACTCATGCCATCCACAGTCTCCTTCATTTTCAATTGATAGTCTTCCATCTTTTCTCTCAAATCTGGGCGGCTTGCACACAGAGATCGTACAGCCAATAACCCGGCATTCATTGCATTTCCTATTGCTACAGTGGCGACTGGAACTCCTCGCGGCATTTGCACAATGCTCAAGAGTGAGTCTTGCCCATTAAGAGTGGAAGTTTTGATTGGGACGCCAACAACTGGTAGAGGAGTCATAGCAGCAACCATTCCTGGCAAATGAGCTGCTCCGCCAGCGCCAGCAATAATCACCTGAAGCCCACGTCCTGCAGCCGATTTCGAATATGTCATTAATTTCTCTGGAGTTCGATGAGCGGAAACAATATCAACCTCATATGGGATTCCAAAATCTTTCAAGACGTTGACAGCATCTTGCATCGTGGGTAAATCGCTTTGAGATCCCATAATGACACCAACAAGAGGAGAACTGCCAATTTTCCCGTCCGATGGGAGAACATCTTCGCTGATACCTTCTTCGCCCAACAGCTTGGCCAGCGTAGCATCTAGTTCGCCATGAGAATCAGCAGTAATGTTAATGTGTCCCATCTTCCTTCCAGGTCGGTATCCTTTACCATACCAATGGACCACCGAGCGAGGCATCGACATTGCGGCATTTACGCTCTTCATCGTAGCTTCGATGCCACCAGTTGGAGCACCAAGCACATTTATCACTAGATATTGAAAAGATAAGGTTAGTTGTAAACAGCCGACAATCGTGCAGACATATGGAAGCGGGGAACTTACTTGCAGTTGCTCCAACAATTAGATTTGTATCTCCCAAAGGCAAGCCACAAACTGCACGTAAATGATTCTCAAATTGAGACACAGCACATGCATCTTGCGTGTAGTGACCAGTGTTGTGAGGCCTAGGTGCTACTTCATTCAAGAGGACATCCATTCCTCCGCCGTCATTGTGTGCCAAGAACAATTCAACGCCAAACACTCCAGTTGCACCATCTCCCAAAGAATCAATAGCCTTCATAGCGATCTCTTCACATCGATGACGAATTTTTGCAGGAACATTACGAGCAGGAACAAGCACTACTCGGCAGATTGAATCGGTTTGAATAGCAGTAGTCGCGGGATACGCACGAGTTTCGCCAGTTGTAGAACGAACAACCATTACCGCAACTTCGCAATGAAAGTTAATCCAACCTTCTGCATATAAAGCTCCATCGAGATCATCTTCTTTCAATCCTAAGTCTGACAAAGCTTTCGAGATTGCTTCTGGGGTTGTTTCTTTAAGAACTGCATTTCCCCGACCATCGTAAGCACCTTTCCTTCCTTTAAGCATTAGTGGTAGACCAAAATGTTTTGCAGCACTGTGAATGGCATCAATGTTCGGAAGATTGACATAAGGGGGTAATGGAATGTTGTGTTTCGCAAAGTACTCCTATCAGGACATTCGACGTCGGCACAATCATATAAATGTTCATAAGAAACCTGTCAAAAGAACTCGAAGTACATTCCAAGTAACGATTTGGCTCATATCACTTACCTTTTGTGCATATTTATCCTGAATGATTCCAATAACACGGCTCGAAGGCTGAACGTTTACTCCCTCCTCCTCTAACTTTGCCAATCCGCTTACTCCGACATGCTCAATCTCCATTGTTACCACATCACATCCTTTGCTCAACTCTTGCAATTTGTCATCATCGTAAAGTGCGCCCTTTACAATCCTCGCCTCCCCACCACCACTTGCACCTCCAACAACTTGTGCTGATGGGCAAGCTCCTCCGCCACCATCAAGAAATTTCATATCAATATTGAGGCGTGGTGCTTCTAGTGCCATCATTCTACCGAGTTGGCCACCGCCGACACATCCGACGCGAAATTTGAGAGGCTCGGTGGGCAGTTTCGAAGAATCTGATTCACTCATTGTTGGTATGGGAGTTTCAAGCTATTTGGTTGTGTTGCTGGAGTGATTATTCGATCACGTGACGATAGTACTAGCTCTTGTGATGGGTATACGAGTATTTGTGCTGTGTGCTGTGCACGTCGATTTTTTGACGTTGAAAGATTTTAGTGGAGGAGAATGATGATGAAGCCCGCCAAAAATACTTCCTTGCGACTCAACAATCGTCTGCCAGCTTTACTTATGTTATGTTCTAATGGTCGCTTAGCTGCTTGATTATATCACAGGAATAAACCCTTGAACATCTGGAACAGTTCCGTCAAGTATATAAATAAGTAACAAATTACACAGCAAGCGTCGCATCATGGTCAAAAAGTCCAAATCGAAAAAGAAGGCAAAGGAGGTCGACCCGAAGGAAACGGAAAGGCTCCAGTTGCTAGACAGGGCGGTAGCCCTTCGAGGAGAAACAGAGAAGGAACATGCATTGGAGACACAGTTTCATGCGGAGTCAGAGTCGTTGAAGAAGTTTTGGGAAATAGAAAAGAAGCTCAGGGAGAAACGGCAGCAGGAGCTTCGGGAGAAGGAACATCGTCTGCAACAGGTGAAAGACGATCACGTTGTGCATCTTGGCGAATACAAGCGTACGATAAAGCAGCTCTTGTCGTTCAATCAAGATGAGCTAACGCAAAATGAAATACAGTCGCTGCTCGATTATCAGTCTCAATCCAAAGAGTGTCAGCGAGAGATGAATGCATTGGTCGACGTAGTGCGCATTGCTACGCGAAACGTGGAAGAAACAATATCGAAGCATCAGAATGAGAACAACTCTCTACATCATGAATGCAGCGAAAGTATTACAGCTATTCGTGAGGATGCGAGTAGGGCGATTGCAAGGTTGGCGACATACACTGCGAATCAGCTCAAAATGACGCTTGCAGAATTTGAGGTCAAGTTAAAGAAGGAGATTCAACAACTAGAGCTGCAAAACGAAGTTGAGATAAAGGTTACGATAGAAAAGAATAGAGAAAGGATGCAACATATCAGGCAGCAGTCCAATGCTACAATAAATAGCAATTTAGATACCATCACTGCTTTGACAAAGGAGCTCGTGATGCTTCGTGAACAGAACCGAAAAGATGTGTTTGTTTTGCGAGAACTACAAGCTGAGAACGACGGAATCATGAGCCCATTAGAGACGAATAGTAGTGATCTTCAACAGCTTTGTTCAGATTTGGATGCGTTTTGCAAGCAGAAAAGAGATCTTGAAACGCGTAGAAAACAATTGAAGCAGGCGGAGAAGGAATTAAATGATATCAAATGGGATCATGAAGTTTTGTTTCAACATCACGAGAGGTTGGAACAGGAATGCAGAGAATGCAAGAAGACATATCAAGATACACTATACTCTGCACAACAGAAATCCAATATGCAGAACATGAAATTAGAGCGAAAGTTGGATCAGGTAACGATGGAAGGTGAAAAGAGCTCTGCAGTACTATCACAGATTCTAATCAAGGCAGATATCGACCTTAACAGCGTAGATCGATCTATCGTTTCTGACGTCGTGACAGAGAAGAAGAACAAGATAAAGATTCTCAACGACGAGCTCTGGCGCATCAAGGATGCTCATGTCACAATGACGAAACACTACAAGAGTTTAGTGGATAAGCATTTTGAATGTAATAAGTCAAAGTAACACTCGACTCGACTTCACTCTTGACAATACCAATGTTAAAATGGCAACTACGATGCTATCCGTTCCGTAACAGATGCAACCACAACACCCAACATCATGATAGCAGCGGTGACAAGAACTGGATTATCACCAGAGTTCCACTTTGCCTTCTTCAATATGGGCAGCGCCGGTTCTTTTTGTCTTCCTCCTTTGCTCTTGTTGTTGTTTAGCCAATCTGAGAATAACCATCTTTCAAAGTCTCGACCATCTCCAACATTCGGTTTTATCAGCTCATTATTGTTGTTACTTTCCTTGATTTGCTGTTCAGTGTCTTCTGCTATCATTGTTGCGTTAAGTTCGATGCCATCTCCATCAATGCTGCTGCTACCGCTGAGTTCATCCAAATAGTCACGAACTTCCCCACGACTTTTGGAGATTGCAAGTTTTGTTCTCGACACAGGAACCACTTCATTCGCCCATACAAATCCTGCCACAATGCAAAGCAACACAACTGATCCCATACCTATGAGCAGAGATGAATCTGGTAGAACTGCCTCGAATACTTGCGGTGATGTCGATGATGATGCTTGTTGTACTGCGGCTGGGTCGACAATATTGTCGCTGCTGATCAGTTGTGTTGGTAATGGGATAGGGGAGAGAGCATCGATGATTTGCTCCGGTGCTGCCTGCAGACGATGAGTTGCACCGCCGCCAGTAGGCAGCATAAACGCGGTAGGAGGATGAAATAAGTTCACCATTGTTGATGCGGGTGATGCCAGCTCAACGGCAGAGATTGGAAAAATGAACCGTGTGAAGTATCGAGGGTGGTATTCGTGAGCAAGCATAGATAGCATGCTATGCTCGTGCTATGTGCAAGCAATGAGCAATGAGTCATCTCGCTTCTCGACTCTCGAGTGTCGAGCTCTATCCTGGTGCAGTTTTGTGTTAATAATTGAAGTGGTATTTTCTTTTAGCTTCAATTCTGTCTCACTGCCATCAGATACATACTTCTACCTACATACTCGCTTGCTCGTTGCTCCTCTATCTTCTTATCTTCTTCATATCTTCCAGACGTCACCAGCAGAAGCATTTTTAGTGTACCAAGCCATCGGTAAGGTAATCGGAAGCATCTTTTAGAGCTTACGGAACGAATTGCCACTGTGCTCTTCCGGAGGTGATTTGTAGAGCAACTTTGTCCCATCGGTGATTGGTAGATTCCTGCATTTTCGCTTCACAAACGAAGAGACGCGAAGAACAGTCATCCAACCAACAATCTAAAGATGATGAACAGAGCAATTCGATCTGCAGTTAATTGCAATCGGCATCGCCTCGCAGCAAGCAGTGGCGCACTCAGCTCGTCTCGTAGACGGCAAATTCATCATTTGTCTCCGCAACTATCAGGCAACTCCGATAACAAAGCAGACAGCGAAACCAGCAGCGATGCTGAGTTCACGCCCGTACAAACCCTCAACAAAAGTCCAATCGTACAGAAGCTTTGGAAAACGCGAGATCAAGCAAAGAGAAGAGTCATGGGGAAACTAACTATGGGCGACGGAGAATACAGTGATGTTTCTTTGGCCGCAGCAGAATTGATGGCAGAGGGTAGAAATGGTGAATATGAACCACCTGCGAAGTTGGGCAAGCATCCACGTGAATCAGAGGTTGGTATCATGTATGAGTTTAGTAAAGACCAGTATCTACTTGAAACATATAGAAATCCGTACGGAGAGATGAGGTTCGGGAAGATACTGGAAGATTTGGATGCACTTGCTGGAAACATAGCATTTAATCACGTCGAAGGTAACCCTCTCATTGTTACTGCTGGTGTTGACAGGATTCGCCTTCGCAGGCGCCCAGATATCAATGCAAACCAATATCTATCCGGCAAAGTTACCTGGGTAGGCTCAAGTTCCATGGAGATTCGAATGAAGATATCCTCAAACGAGGATGGCTCTGACGAGTGGTTAGAGGCATACTTTACTTTCGTGACGTTGCATCCAACCACAAAGAAGGCAATCAAAATTTCTCCATTAATACCAGAAACTGATGAAGAACGAGTTAATTTCGAGTTGGGAGCGGTGAAAGCACAAGCGAAACGAGCTGCTCGAAAGAACAAAATTGAGATTGGACGACCATTGTCGAATGAGTCGTTGAAGATTGATGCTCGTGCTGCTCAGCTATTAGAGAAAGCAGGTCCATTGCTAAAGATGCCTTCTTTAGCCGATCCCAACACTATTCTAATGGATGAGACTGCGCAAGGGAACGCAATGGTAGCTCAACCACAAGCAAGAAACCTCCATGATAGAATCTTTGGTGGTTTCTTAATGCGACGAGCTTTTGAGCTTGCATTCGCGACGGCGTACCTCTTCGGAGGAGACAAGCCTCGCTTCTTGGAAGTGGACGATATCAGCTTCGATAAACCTGTTGACGTAGGTGATTTGCTAGTCTTCAAGAGCCGTGTATTATACACCATGCCAGATGGAGGCAACCTGGGTCATTATGTAGACAAACATGATGGATTACCTTTGGTCAATGTTGAGGTAGAAGTATGGGTAACATGCCCCGAGCAAAAGAAGGCTGAAGTTTCGAACCATCTCTACTTTACATTTGCTCTTCCTGAGTCAAAGACTTGCAGACTTGTTTTGCCTGCCAACATTGATCAAGCGAGACGACAAGCAACTCGCATGCATGCAGATGAGATCCAGGCAGATCTGCGGCCGTAGAACATGCCATTGTAATATTCAAAGCTACCATTGTTGCAGACATATATCATTGTATTGGAGATATTTGTTTATCTGTTTACCTGATTCTTCAACAATTGAAACAGCGCCGCAGCCTCCCTTATTCGAGAAAACTCCAAACAAAACGATTGAACCTCCACATACAAATCTTCCACAGTCACAATCCCATTCCGTATCAAACTCTGCAAGAACACACATACCAACCGTACACTCTTATTTTGCAAATGTCGATCATACCTCATCCCCTCACAGCTCGAAATACATGTCGAAATGTACAAATGGATGTATTCGGGGTGTAACAGAGGTTCGACATCGACTTGATTGTTGGCACGTGTCGAGTGTGTCGCGAGGCGATTGACCACTTCCATACTATGAATGCTCATGTCCATTCCAGCCAATGAGGATAGATACTCGTTTTTATCATTGGTGGGGATACGTTCTTCTGGACAGGTCAAGATGAGGAGGAGGCATTCAATTGCAATTATGGGATTGTTTTCCACAAGACGAGATAGATTTTGTGGTGTGAGACCTGACTCGGTAATAATGGTGAGAGCACGTCGTTCAGATTTTGAGGATCCAACCTTTTCTTTTGTGAGTGACAATGGTGTTTGTTGTTGCTGCTGCTGCTGTTTTTGTTGTTGACCTCGTTTGGATTTGGATTTGCCCTTTTTATTCTTGTTACCTTGTTTGTTGTTGTTGATGGTACTATTTGCAGCAGCTACTGATGATGATGACACAGCTATCGTTTCCTCTTGAATGTCTGTACCACTCAATGCATCCAGAACCTTCCTCTCATCCATTGGTGTCAACGGTATACTAAACGCTCTATTTTTGAGAATATCCACAATTTCCGCCTCCAAACTAGATGAATTTCCCAATTTTAAGGCGCTATTAGCAACAGTATCATCATTGTCATTATCATCACGATCATCATCATCTGGAGACATCAAGACCAATCGATTGGTAGGATACTGAGGCACCAACCAAATCAATTCCGATTGAAGCATTTCCAAAATGTCCCCCGAGGGAGGTGTCGCTGCAGAAAAGGATGGTCGCTCCCCCACAATATTCTCACAGTTGAGACCGATGGAGAGTGGATCATCGTATCCTATGCAGGGGATGAGTGGTGGTGGGAGCGGTCTAGGTGACATGAAGGGAGGCTCCATGTTGTTAGTATTTGATGTGTATTCGTGTAGCAGTGACGATGCCGTCGGTGAAGGTGGCGCTGCTATTGCGGGATCTTGCTGTCGTACTTCTTTGTTGACCATGGGAGGCCCTGACGATGAGGACAGTGATGGTGCTGCCGCCGTCGACGATAGAGCCGCAGCAGCAAATAATTGCGTGATCCCCAGCTCTTCGCTTTCACTGGGTGGAGCAATAGAAACTGCAGTTATGGACATGGGGATGTCTGATAATACTTCTAATGGTGGAGCGGTGGAGGGTGGCGGTGGCTCTCCGCCTCCCATTAGCATTGAGGAGATTATGGAATCCTCGATGTCCTCCATGGTTGTACTCATATGGTTTGCAATTCCAACAGAGATGTGCTACTAAGTACGTATTATCATCTGTTCAAAGAGGAGTATTTCTTTTCTGATTCGCTGTGGGACGCTCCACCTTTCCGTGTCAATTGCAAACAACATTATGTGTGAATAAAATTTGACACGAGGAAAGGTATTTCGCCGCATCGTCGTCTCTCTCTCTCCGACAGCACATTCATTCTTGCACCTAATAAGTATGTAATATCATATCTGCAACAATCAACCATGAGCAGCGACAACCACCTCATATATCCCAACCTCATCAACTGTAAAATAGCCACAAATTCATCGACGTCGTCGTCGCTCCCTCCACCACCACCATCTGCTGCCTCCATCTTGAAACGTGTCAACGAGTCGCCGTCATATCAAAAGCCTTCGTTGGAACGGTATTCATTTACGGTGGAGAGGGAGGTATTGCAACGGGCGAAGGATAGAAAGGAAGCTGAGGAGAAGAAGAGATGATGATGTTGTCCTGAAAAAGCATACGATAGCAGTACAAATTACTTAGGGGGGTGATTCAGTCGATAGGATAAATGTTGGAGAGCAAACAAGAGCATCTCATACTAGTATGGTGTGTGTAGTGTACAATCATGAGGTCTAATTATTACTATCAAACAATGTTGGCCAGTCGGTAAAGTCAACTTTGTATATCCTATCCCATCTTTTACCAGTGATCAACACGTGGTCTTTCCCTAGAGCTATACCATTCAGGACATTTTCGGAGCTTCCTCGTAGCTTTGCTGGCCAGATTTCAGAAAAGTCTGTGAAGGGGGGGAAAGAGGGATAGTTATGTATAATATTATGAGATGATGATGATGATAATGTTATCAATAAAACAAGCAACTAAAACAGTAACCAAATACAACAATAGACATCGTTCTACTCACCATACTCTCTAACAGACTTGCCAGTCTCGGGGTCAGCACAAATAATGTCATCCTCGTGCCAAATATTGTAGCATACCAAGCCATCCATGAATTCCAACTCATTAATTTGCGTTTGTTTCCTTCCATCAAAGCGTGTTACCGCAACCTTGCGCTTGGTTTCAAAGTTTTCAATGTCCCAAAAGTACAAGTATTCACTGCCATCACTGACAATTAATTCATGCTTCTTGGGATCATAAGTGATGCCCCAACCTTGATGAGCAGGCGCGGTTGTTGTGTAATCAAACGAATGCAACAGTTCAAGTGAGGGTACCTCGTAAACAAAGCCTCGATGTTCACGCCACGTAATTTCAATCAGATATTCCTTCCCATCTCGCCCAATGAAACAAGTTGATCCCTCTCCGAAGAATTCCCTTGGAGTGTCGATTGATTTCTCAACTTCAAATGTGTCAGGGTTGATTCGTCTCACTTTCGATTGTCCGTAAAGTCCAGTTGTTTCATAAATCTTGCCATCGCTGCAGTATGAGATGCCTTGTGTGAAAGACATGCTGTCGTGAGTTTCTTGCTCCAACACGGTATATGCTGTGCTAATTGTAGCGACAGCTAACTCTCCATCATGGCCTTCGTCGGTGTCTTCAACTTGTTCATTTGTTTCTGCTTCATTTGTTTCCTCCTCTGCAGGGACACCACCGTCCACACCGTCCTTATTTGTTGCTTCGGTGGTATCATCTTGTTCTTCCTTATCATTACCTCTCTCGTTTCCGTCCTCAGTATCATCGACTTGTTCATTGGTGCCTGCTGTATTTGTGTTCTCTTCAGGGGTATCATTATCAATATCATAGTTGCGTGTTTCCTTTTGAATTTCAGCTGCTTCCTCTGGTTCTTCTTCACCATCGGCTCCATCGTTCAATTCTTCAGTATCTTTGGGTTCTTCAATAATTTCTGCTGTGTTTATTTCTTCTACATCACCATCGCCTTCGTCATTCAATGGTGTATCAGAGGTATCTTCTTCGTCCTTGCCGTCGCCTTCGTCATTAATTTCATTTCCCTTGTCCCTATTCTTCCCTCTTGACCAGTCATCAGGACGTGGTCCATTGTGTTTCCGCTTCTCGCGATAAATATCATCAATTGTTCCCAGGTCATTAGCATGTTTGTTCTTCTCTCCATGAGAATCATGATGGCGATTCGCAAGTTTTTGTTTGATATCATCGATGTCCCCCACGAAACCTTCCTTCTTTTCCGGCTTGCCAACTTTTCCTTTCTTTGCTGCTTTTGCATTCTTTTCTTCTTCCTTCTTATTCTTCTTCTTTCGGCGCTCTTCCTTCTTCATAATCTGTTTGTATGCTTTGGCTTCCTTTTTTGTCATGTTTGATATCTGCAGGTGTGAAATGTAGTTGCAAAAAATGCATGAGTTACAATAGATCGGCAATGTGAAAATCAGGCTGTTGCGAAAACAATTTGTGCAATACTGTACACTCACATCCATATTTCCTATATTGTCCTTCCACCAATTGCTGTCTTCTACCCACTCATGTTCACCGATCCTATCCTTATCAAAAATTATATCATCAATTTTGGATCTCACTTCTTTTGCATTTTCACCCCATTGCCCTGTTTCTTCCAACTCAATGATTTCCTCGTCAATAATCTCCTGTGTTTCGGCATTGTCTGCATCAAGACCAACTTCGCCAGAGGCTCCTTTCATGGCTAGTTCATCTCCGAATATACCAACGTTGGATGGGCTGAATGAAATGTCCATGTAGAAGTAGGCAGCAATGAACATACCGACCACTAGGAACACGGTAGATCCAAAGCATATGTTTTGTCGCCTCATTGACGTTCTGTAGAAATCAGCCTTTGCCGCAGAGGAATTGGCAGTCACAATGTTTGGTGTGAGTGTTCGTTCGTGTTGGCTGTCAGCTTCGCCATATTCACTGTCGGTGGTATCGAAATCCTCGTCACCGGATGAGTAGACTGGATCTTCCACATCTACCATCTCGAGATCATACTCATTTGAGCTGTCCTCCCCCATTTTGGCAGGCTATATTGTTGATAAGAGAGAGAGACAGAGAACTATAAACCTCCCAACCATGCACAAGATACTTCGAAAGATGGCTACTTATCTTGCTCTAGAGGAAGTCTAGCTACAATAGAGGATTTGAGTTGGGTTTGGGAGCTGCCCTTGTCTCTCTTGCTTATTCCCCTTGTTTAGAGGGGGAGCGCTCTCGAATCTCAAATGCACCCGAAAGTAGATAAGCAAAATGATTATGATGGCGCTCCCACTAAGTCTCCTTACTTATGTATCTTCGCTTGATTGATACTACTCCTTTAACAACACCAACATCATGAAGACAGCAGATGAACTCATCGCATCCGTAGATGCAACCTTGGAAGGGTGGAGATCGGCTCTTGATTCGTCGCTACCACATGGAAAGGAAACAGTAGCGGTGGAAACCGCTCCAGCTGCAAACAAAAAGAGGTATATTTGGGAGGACTCCGAGAAATATTTGGAGCGATTGGCTACATTTAAACCAGATACTTACTTTGCTAAGCCGCTGGCAATATCACCTCTGGTATGCGCTGCATTTGGGTGAGTAAAATCATTGTATTTACTTGTGCGCAGATTATAAAATTGTTAGAGGAAGGGCGGCACGCTTCTGTCTTGTTCATTTCTTTCGTTAGAAATTACGCCGTGACAATCGATAGCGCACTCTACCGAGTCATTCGACAATTTTTTGTTACCGACTCTGGTGTATCTTCCCAATAACGAAACGCGTCTTCTTCGGAATCAAGATGATCAGAGGTTACTTCAATCTTGAGCTACACAAGGACAAACAATATTTCAATTATACATTCTGATGTTCTTCATATTTTGAATTACTTCGGAGATAAACTCACTTTGTTCCTATCTTTTTTCAGATGGGAAAATGTAAACAGGGATATCATCAAATGTACACACAACCAATGCAAAGCAACATTATGCATAAAGTTTCATCCTGCTCTTGACAAATCATCGAAAAGCAACTTGTGTGCGAAATACTTGAAAATGTTGGCGTCATCCCACAATGACGTGTGTCCATTTCAATCCTTTGCAAAACGGTCGTTGAAAGTGATGGAACGAAAAAGTAAAACAAGTAACGCAGAAATGATAGATGTAGAAGAACAATATAATGGCGATAAGCCGGCAGCATTGGTGAATAGAGTGGAGATGGCGTTGGAGCGCTCTACTCTAGACTCATATGTTCCGCCATACATGCTACCACTATGCAATGAAATGAAACGATTTGAAGACTTCACTGGTGATGGATCTGTCACAAAGCAATCTGTTGAAGAGAGTGCAATAAAGATTCAAAGGCAAATAAATGCGAAAGGTGCGGTTGCGGTGGAAATACCGGAAGAGGTATCAACCTACTGTCGCGAAATTCTTTCTGATCCAAACACAGAATTGTTTGATATGAGTGAAAATTGTTCACGAGATGCATTTTTATTGTCTGCTTTTGGTTGGTCGTTATCCGATGAGCATGATATTGCGGGGAGCATGATGGGAGTGATGCTAAAGTGTAACATATGCCTATCAAAATCTATCGTGGCTTCTGCTGCTGTGACTGCAGACAGTCCTAGGAAGAAAAAACGTCGTATTGATGATACGCTGAGAGAGGCTAATATCAAACTTCTTGACTCTCACCGTGCTTACTGCCCTATCTCGAGTGGCTTTGCACGGGACACCAGTGATCGATCAGAACCAGGCTGGAAGGCAGTCCTGTCAAATTTGAAGAAATAGCTACCGATATAAATAAGTATTGTAGACCATGAGATGATAGACTTCATATAATGTATGATTTTCTTAGAAATGGGCAGTCACAACTGACTACTTCGACTGTTTATTGGTTTCTGTCAGACATGGATTCACTATCAAGGGCCATTCCCATAGCATGGAGACCGTTGTCAACATACAAAGTCACACCGGTGACAGTCCTTGCAAGAGGAGAGCAGAGGAACAAACTCGAGTTTCCAACATCATCATTGTACAAGTCTTGTGCCAAAGGAGCATTTGCCTTGGAGTAGTCAATAGCATATTCAATGAAAGTCTTCTGTCCGGGCTCCTTACCGATAGCAGATGCGGCACGAGATTTGAGTGGTCCAGCAGAGATAGTGTTGACACGGACACCCCACTTCCTTCCAGCTTCGTAGGCGAGTGTGCGGGTATCAGATTCAAGTTGAGCCTTAGCAGAAGACATTCCTCCTCCATATCCAGGGATAACCTTTTCAGATGCAATGTAAGTAAGAGAAAGCATGTTTCCTCCCTCGTTCATAATTGGTCCGAACTTTTGCAAAAGAGACACAGCTGAGTAAGCAGATGCAGATGAGGCAGCGAGGTATCCCTTACGTGATGTCTCAAGGAGTGGCTTTGTCACCTCAGGTCCGTTAGCAAGAGAGTGGACGAGGATATCAATCTTTCCGTAATCGGCTTCAACCGCCTTGGCAACCTCCTCAATAGTGTATCCATCCAATCCAGCATAACGTTTGTTGTTTTTGATTTCATCAGGAACATCATCGGGGCCGTCGAACACGGCATCAAGGGGATAAACCTTCTCAATCGTCATCTTGCTACCATCAGAAAGCTCCGAATCATCGTCGAAGGATCCCTTCTTGAGTCCCATTTGGAAGATTTTGAGCACAGGAGGCCAGGTTCCAACAATGATAGTGGCACCGGCATCCGCAAGAGCGCGTGCGATGGCCCATCCGTATCCAGAGGAGTCAGCGACACCAGCAATGAAGGCAACCTTTCCCTTAAGATCGACGGTAGCAGCCATGTTCAACTTAGTGGAGCTGTATTGGCGAGAAGCGGTTTGTTGGGTATAAATAGCAGGAGAAGATCTGGATGCAACATTTCCGACGGCTACATAACAGATGAAACAAACACGTTAGAGACAATAAATCATCCAGCTGCGTATAATAGCCAATCATTTCCCAACTTGCAAATATTACGTCGAACAATAACATTCGTATATTTGTTATCGCTTATTGTAACGATAGCATTCTTCTCCACAAGATACCTACTCACCAGTGCTAGGAGCGAAGGCAGAAACTGACGAGGCTCCGTAGAAAGCTGCGGCGGCAGCAAGCAAGGTGTTACGACTGAACATCATGGTGTTGTTGATAGTAGAAGGATTGGTGTTGCTTGACGCTACTTTTCCGATAAAATGAAGGGACGAGGGTCTCAGCATGGAGTTAATAGTGCGGAGAGGTGACAAGTTTGCAGCAACGTCACCTCGATCCATCCATGCCATCCTCCAATGCTTTTGGCAAAGCTGACGTACTTGTGGTTGGACACGTGTCTGACAGCATTCGCTTTTTTCGATGATCGCTAGAAAATCTTGACATGAAACATGCCGCTCCCCACTCCCCCTCCCGTTCGCCAAGTGCGCTCCATTCCAGTGCCCATTGCTTGCGAATTTGTCAATCATACTTGCGGGATCGGTGCTTTCAATTGCGGCTGAAAGTGTTGGTGCATTACTTTTGCAACAACGTTTATATCTTGGATTGGCTTGGTGGAATAGCTTGCAACATGTTGAATAAAGAACACGGAAGCGTAGGAAGCATCCCATCGACCTCGGATTTGTTCAGTCTAGTAACTGACGCAAACATTCCACATCAAAGATCACCTTCGATGCACAATGAAAATGAATCAAGCGGATCTGCCTCATCTTCTTCACGCAATCAAGGTAGCTCGGGTGATTTTCAGAGGGGTACTCTCATTCTTGATGGGGAAGAACAAACTAATAGCAAACGCAGTGAGAAAACATACTCTGATGAAGAGAAGTTCACTGTCCCCGAATCTGTCTTCTTGCCTAGTGAAATCGGTACATTGGAAGGCCAATCCCGCACTTCAAACAACGAACAAGAAAACTCTGAACAGGGGAGTAGGAAGAGCCGTAACGCAGACAATGAACAAAAACATAGCTATTTCTTTCCCCCGAAGCAGCTGTTAGCCCATGGAGTAGCCACTTTTGTGGTTGTGGTTGGCATGTTGACATTAACAACGTGGAGATGTCTTGCGTGGAGGAATGAAGCCCAACACTTGAAAGAAGTTCTTCGTCTACAGATGCAACACCACTCGTCTCTCGACTTGAAAATTGCATCGCTTGAGGCTGATTTGGACGCTTGGAACAGACGCCACAAGGATCCTCACAACTGGAAGTTTGAAAAAGGCCATTGGGAAATTGATGACGATGATGACAATATCGTGTTATCATTCAAAAATTGCTACCTCGAAGCATCCCTGGCTCTTGGGCAGTGCTCCAAGAACTGGCAGAACTGGCTCTTGGGCCCAGGCGAAGCAGAAGATAGCGATGATTTTACAACTGATGAAGATGGATTTACTCACGATATGAGTAGACTTGTGGATGGAATTGTCGATGGAGTTACAGCCGTATCTTCAAATTCGTTTTCATTTGTTGAGAAGACTCTCAAACAATTTTACTACGTCGGAGATGACTTTAATTCTTCTGATGCTGACAGCTGGAACGAAAGTGAGATTAGTCAGGTATTGTCAAATGCAATGAAGGCGGCTGAATCTGCTGTTGGTGAAGCAACAACATTCTTGATTTGAGGAGAGACATGTATTTTTGTTGTTTCTTTATTGTACTTTGATATTCTATCTTAGCGAGCAAATAGTGCTTGTGTTGGATATTCTCTGTAATTTAATTTGCCCTTGTCTATTGCGTGGTTTTCATTTTGCAATCATTGTTCCGCATAATAAATTTGCTTCTTCATCGAGGTACTCAGGCTGATTTTTATTCGTGACATTACACTTGCTGTGCCTTCTCCATTATTTGACTCTCGTACTTTGAATTACTGTCGGATGAAATTTGCAGGCAGTCTCTCCATTCCTTCCACTATTGAGTCAAACGTACCATAATGGTGAGTATCTCTGGTGAAGAATGTCAGGAATGCAGCGAACAGTATCATATCCCTCCAAAATGTCCAATCCTTGAATAATTCTGGCCCCAAACGTTCGTACACTCCATCGGGATCCATGGCATCTAGCAATGGATTTGGAATTATTCCATTGTATGTTTCCGCGTATATATCATCACTGCTTTTCCTATCAAAGTCGTCATCAAAGATTTCATCTTCGTCATCGAGATCAAAGAACTCTACATTGTCCTTGTATTTTCTTGATCCAGATGACGTCGTATCTTCGTCATAATATGATCCTTCTTCTCTTCCACGCCTCCCTGATCTACGTGCATATACCAATTCACGATCGTCATCTTCATCTTCGTCGTCGTCAATACCATCGAAATCATCAGCAAACCCTCTAGCTTTTTGTGGCATTCCTGGTGTCGGCGCTGGTTTGTGTTGTTGTAACAATCTGTGTGATTGTACATGTGATGTGTGTGGCGCAAATGCACTTGCTGTAAATAGCACAGACAGCACCAGTAACAATGAAAGAGGAAGTGTAAAGGATGAAGATTGCATGATGGTTGCTTTGACTGTCTTCTCTTTGACCACTACGTCAAGGGATCTACTGGCTGGATGTGATTATTGGTGGCGTTGGAGGAGGTTTGAGGTTTGATGGAGGTGTCAAAAGTAGGTCAAAAGTTGAGTCGAAAATGGCGGCAACTGAGAGAAGCTACAAGCTTGATACAATACCCTTTCGTTCTCTTGATTTGCATCATATCCAACACTGTCCACTTGATGCGATGATGGAGGAGCATTTTTTGGAGGATGATTGTTCATGAATGAATTCGCATATTGCAAACAAAGGCATGAATGATAATGTCTGTGTGAAGTGCCGCTCCTGCGGACTTCCATGGAATAGAAAGTTGCAGAGAAGGAAAAAACAATGCCAAAGCAGAGCATATTTGCACTGCCAACTTTGTTCCATTCTCATCCAAAGTTGTGTAAGAAGATACCTCATACGAAGGCATCATAGAAACAATGATCCAGTTGAAAAATGGAACCGCGGGTGTGTTCACTATCTTTCAAGAAGGACTCCTTATGGAGCAAAACATCATGTTGCTGCGTACCAGCGTACCATCTGCAGATCTGCTGCGATCGAAATACAAAAGTTTTGGAGGAATCATCGATGTCTGAAACATTTGCAACGTCTTTCCTCTAAAGCTAAGGAAATGAATTCAATTACAATTCAACGGGTATGGAGAGAGAGCTGGTGCCGAAGATCGTTTCGAACTGTGTGCCGTGCAATCAGGCAAAGGGAGAAGCTATTCTATTCGCTGATTGATTCTGGTGATATAGAAGACAAGCAGATTTCCTTTTGCCTCTCTCGTGGATGCCCGTTCGCTATTGAATACAAACAGCAAAGTTCTAACGCATGGGAAGAAGTGGATCGCAACAAGTTCCGTTTATACATTTGTCAGCAGTTGAATGCACGACACAAACGTAAAAAGATGAGCAATCTCAGTCCAATCCCAAGGAAAAGTGCTGCCGAGCTCAAGCGTGACAAAATACGGAAGTTGAGTCGAAATAAATGGAAGTGGTTTTATGATAAACAGGATTGTTGTGAGAATAATAGTGCTTTTTCGCGGCAACCCAAAGTGGTCGAAGTAGACGATGTAAGTAGTGATTCTGACATGATGGTATGGGTAACAAATCTCAATCTAAATGGATGTTGCATTGACGATTGATCGCAACCGGAATCAACTAAAGTAACCCATATTTGCAGAACCACCCAGAGTCTGCATCTCCTGTTCTTTCTTGTCAAGTGCGTTCATTCTATTCTTGATTCTTTCCTTCTGTTCTTGTAACCGACGTGCTGATGCATCAAATGATTCCCATTGCTTTGGATAAGGAACATCTTTGGAATGCCCCATGTTTCGGGTGATTGAATCTTGTCGCGTCTGCCGTATACTATTCACCCACGCCAAGGCCTCCTCTCGACTTTCCACTGCAAAGTATTGTGTTTTCGCCAGTGATGATACCTCAAACACTGTATCACATCCATCTGGCAACAAGTCCAACAGACAGTTGAATTCATTGCTTGTACTGGTATCGCCTCGAGATATAATTCTTGCTTCTGTATTATCGATTGTTACAGGAGCTCCTTTGGGTGTCGGGCCATTTTTATCTCTAAATCTATACAGATATCCACCCAAAGAAATTAGATATCTTCGTTTCCACTGGGGCGACCAACTCGTAGGACACCAGCTCATCGATAACATCCACTGAATTGGTGATGGTAGAAAGGAGTAGAATACTGGAACGTGCAGTTTCATTGCAGGTCCGGCATGGATTGGAGATGCTGAAAGAAGTGCCGGAGCAGAGAGATGAGATTCATCATATGTGACCATTGGGACGATGTGTTCACCGCCGTTGTCACGGCTTGTATTTATGTTGCGTCTGCGGATTTCACTTGACATAATAAACTAAAAGTGGTATCGTTGGTCCGCAAGCAACATGAGCATACAATAAGTAATCTAGCAGTAGTGCAGCGCATAAGCAGCAAGGCAGTGTCAGTGCTTGATTGAGGATTGAGGGGCTGCGATGGAGAAGCAGGGCGAAGAGAAAGTCGAGAGGAGATGAGTCGAATGGCGGAACTTGGCGGAACGAAGGAGGGCGATGAAGCAAGGCGGAACATTCCTGGAACATTCGTGCGTTGTCGTGGAGTTTTCATCAATTCAAAAAAAACGAACAGCAGCTCACGGTGATGACACATGCAAATCAATTGATGTCATAATATCGGTGATGCCAAGGATGTCATCGAGAAAAGGTCATCCAAGAGTTTACCATGCTCAGATGATTGTGGCACCACCTGTGAAGGAGGGGTAAAAATCAATACAACTGACTGCAAGGTTGACAGTGTAAATAAAATGGACGTTCAGATGATCTGCTTCCATCAGGAACTTTATTTCAAATTAAAGATAGCGTTATTAGACAAATCGTTCTAGCTTCTTTGAACGACGAACATCAACAGCTTTGTCCTTCTTCAACACCTTAACAATAACTATGTTGTCAAAATGTATGTTGACGCCAACAAAGTTGGCTCGGCTCATGCAATGGAAAGGACGACTTGGCAAATCTAGGTAAGCCGTGACATCGTTATGAATGTGCACTTATTTCTCTTTTTCATATCATTCCTGTCTGACAATAATTTCTTTCGCAGTGCAATACTGTGCATTGATGTTACAAATCAACAGATTGGATTAAGCTTGGGATATTATCGTCAGCAGGTACCAGCCACTGATGAAACAGATTCCTATGCAGAAAACAACAAATCAGAGGGTGTCAGCAACAGTGCTACAACCCTGATAACTCCCCTGCCTCCGATACCATATATGTCAAACAAAACATATCATCCTTCGTATGCATTCCTTCATCGACCAGAATTAGGCAAACAACAGGCAACAACTTCGTTGCGAAGAAAAGAACGAACGATGGAGATTGCCAATCAATTGGCCCATTTGGCAACGCAGAGAGAAATCAATGGTATTTTGATCCGATGGCCTGGTGATTTAGGTGGTGTCGTTTGCGGCTCCACGACGTCAAATGAAGAAGTATCCAAAAACAGAGAGGAAGATCAATTGCTGCTTTCACTTGAGGATTGTGGTAGCAGTAGTAGTAACAACATTGCTCAAGCAGAGACAGTCCACGAACATGGAGATGGATCTATGGGCTACCTACGAGGGAGAATATTATATTTATTGGACAGCTGCTGCAGCAGTCATGGTCACAATGAAAAAAAAGTATTTTCAGAGCCTTTCTTAAAGGAAGGGGTGCGGCCTTTCGCACTTTGGGATACGTCCAACTCGGAACAAGAATGGGTTCTCAGTCAACAACAGCATAAGAGCACACTCTCGAATACGAACAGAGTTGACAAGTATGGCAACTCCTTTACAGAGACTGACGCGTGGGGGCGATCAGCCATCTTTGGCAACCATCCCCCCAAACCAACGCAAGGACAATTCCGTTACTCGTCGAAACAATTACATCTTGGTTTTCGAGTCAGCTGTGAGTTTGGCTCGTCAAAGGCTGCTTCAGTCAAACCTCCTTCTCATACAACGCACCAAGATAATTTTGACAGCTTTCAAGACAGTGAGTCTTACATGAAACAATTCGAAGGATCTCTTGCTGCCATGCATGCTCTCTATGAGTTTGTTGGGGTACATCTGAACGGGAGGATCACGTTGCCGTCTTGGGTATCAACATCTCCAGAAACCAAAACTTGTAAGCAGCATCCGGTTATGGGAGAACAGGAGCTGTTATCTGAAGATCCCTCAACTGTACATAATGGTTACCGCCGTTCAACTAACACGGCAGGCAGGAGCACAAACACGCCAAGAAAGGGGAAGCTTGTTGCCTTGGCTAAGATGCCAGCACGGAGGCGTCGAAGGGAAGCAGATCGTAGTTCTTAAAATTCATGAATAGCGCATACCACTTTACTTAGCTTATGAAGATGACAAAAACGAGTATGATGTATCTAGCTATGTCGGTGAAAGGTGTGGTGAAGAACTGTTTTGATGGGAGTAATCTGGGCACCAATAAGCATCAAAAATGTTATCCATTTCATTAACTCTGAACTACAATAGAAATGATGAAATCAAGAAAGAGAGCTTGTGCTAAGACTGTATCCACATGGATTAAATTTTAGAACATGGCAAAAGATAGCTGTGCCGTGACCATTTGCGTCGTCCTCAAAACACTTAACTCTCCCCCATGCTGTGCGAACATAATCATCCCTCGAATCGCCGCACTCCCCAGAAATGCATCCAAAGAATTATTTGTATCACATCTCACCCAAAAGCAACATATCACTTAACGGTTGCGCTTAAGACTCTTTTCAATCTCAGCATATTCCTGGTACAACCTCTTCCTCCTCTTCTCTGGCAAGGGGTACTTGTATCCGTAACTGGTGTAGTGTCCTGCCAAAACATTGATCGAGGTATACAAAGTCGAGAAACTGGGCTTTCCAGCAACCTGGGGAAATCTCCTGTAATAACTCACGAAGTCAATCATCTCCTTCTTGAGATTCTTTCCAAAGTCCTCCATACGGTCGGAACCCTTGGCAAGTCCGGTAGCGGTGACCATGTGAGCGCGAACTCTGGCGGCATCGGTTTCGTAGCTGTAGGTGAGGCCCCAGTCCGAAGGGAAGTCGTACTCTTTTGATTGCTCGGGGACGACAATTTCAGCTGATGCGATGGTTGGGAAGAGGATGGTTGACGCGGCAGCGGTGGAGGCTGTTTGGAGGAATTGACGACGGGCAGATTGCTCGTTCTGAGAGGGACGGAAAGAAGTAGAGATGAAATAATATGTCAGAGATGAATATAATATGATGGTATGAGACTTGACATGAAGATGTAATGAATATATCTTTTCGATGTGCAATCAATGCCATGGCATGGAAGCAATCCAATTACGCAAGTATTATTTGTAAGCCATAATCGCTGCAGCTAAGGCGATTCAAGAATTAGACATCCACAGCGACGTTTCGAGATATTCCCCCTGCTACTGACATGCAACCACATCTAATTTGCGTCTTCCTCTCGAATCTGAAGCACATAAAACAATCAGAGGCAAAATGAATGGCCTTACCGATACGGAGAAAGCTCCAGCAGTGGAGGCGATGGCAGCGGCGACAATTAGTTGAGTCTTCATGGTTACAGTTAGCAGATATTATGAGGCTTTCGACAACGTGTCAGCAGATGCTTGTTATTGTTGCTGTCGATCTCAAAGTCAAAGTGCCATTGTGTCAGAGGATTGCTGCGCTGATTGTTGCCACGTACGTGCGTGTAAGATTTTTCGGAAGACGGGCACTTCCGTCCCCTGTTCCCGCCCATATTTACATCGCTTATGTATCGCCGACACTCAAGAGCAAAAAGCTCCCTTACTTCTTGCGCTTTGACGTTGCTCTCACTCTCACTTTCATTCTGTCAAGCCGACAACGCTGTCTTCCAAAGCAACGCCAACAACGCCCTCTGTTCAGTCTCAGTCTCCTCTTGATCCAACATCCACCATGACCGCCATCAAGAACAAACGCTCCTCCAGGTCGACCAACGCCTCTCCTCCAGCGGCACCAAAATCATCCTCCACTGCGTCAATCTCCTCCGGCGATGATGCTGCGCCGACTTCATCCAATGCCAACGACCGTCAAGTCAACTCTTCCAATCTGGTTGGTTCCTCCAATGGAGAATCATTCAATGGGAATGAAGTGGCAGAGGTCGATGATGGTGATGCCAAGGCCTCCCTCGCAAAGGCCGGTAAAGGTAAAGGTAAAGGTGAGGAGGAGGTGGATGCTAATCACGACTCCAATGACGCTGCTGAGGACGATGGAAAGAACGACGCTACTGACAATGGTGATGGCAAGAAGGAGGATGAAGGTGAAGGAAATGATGAGGAGAAGGCAGATTCTCCACCTGATGAGGAGGATGCCAATGCAAGCGGCAAAGATGGGCAAGAGGAGGAAGCAAATGACGCGGAGGACAATGTCAATGAGGAGGATGGAGGAAATGAAGGTGAAGACGACGACGACGAGGAGGAGGAGGAGGAGGAGGAAATGTGGGAATTGAAGAAGATTCTCACTGTTGAAGAAATTTCCACGAGGAACTTTATGTGCAACGGGGTGGGTTGCCCCAATGTTGCTTGCTCCGTGTATCAATCCACGCATGATACAAATTGTGTGAATGCGTGGTTCAGCTGCTTGGATTGTCAAGAACTGTAAGAGAGATTTTGTTGCTTTTTATTGTATGTGCTGTTATATCGTGTGGACATTTTCTACAACAATGTGCTCATATAATCTCTTGCTCTCCTCTCTCCCATACCACTTTACATTGCAGTGACTACGAAGGATGGCCCGAGCACAAGTCCGAAATCCCAATGACGTTCATGACAAAACAGCATCGTGAAACCATCCGTCAATATTGTACTCGAAATCCAGTGAATGCAATCTTTCCTGATTTGCCCACGTCTCGCAATGGAGAAGAGGAGGAGAAGTCAGATGATGAAGAAGCTGGTGAGGGTGAGGAGAAATGGGATTTGATTGAAGTCATTGCTGTGAAGGATTTGAAGAAGAAGAAACCGAAAAGGTGTCAGGAAGAGGATTGTACCTCAGGTATGTCCATGTGTCATTTGACCACGATTTTGTATCGTCTTGCTTAGTCGACTCAACAGATGTTGTTGTTCGCGTTTTGATCAGCGGCGTGCAGTGTCTGGGCATCCAATGCTGCACCAGACGACGAGTGGTACGGTTGTATTGACTGCGTGAAAGAGTAAGTTGTTATCTTATACGCCCATCTTGTATGCACTCAAACTATTACTAATTCAACTTTAGATATTATGGAGGGTGGCCATCTAGTGATGAAATGCCAGTCAAGTATTTGACTGAGGAGCATCGTGCGCTTCTCGCCGAGAAGTGCTCTAATCAAGAGAATCCTCCAATGCCTGACCTCCCTACTACCATGCCATTGCTGGCTACTGCTGGAGGGGATAATGCTGCGAATATCACTCCCCTTCCATCCCATGAACAAGCCGTTGCTGAGAATCAGTCAAACCTTGTCGTTGGTGCGGTTCGCACCAATGGGAAGAAATCTGGCGTCACACCATCCCCCATGCCACCACCGAAAGGAGCTTCGAAGCATGCTGCTAAGAAGGCACCCAAGGTTGATCCAAAGGTCAAAGCTTTGTATGACAAGTGGCAAGGAGAAGCTGAAAAATTGGGTGGCACGACTATTGTAGTTGACATGAGTGAGGCCAAGAAGGTCGTCTTTGATAAATTGCATGACTTGTTCAGCCCAGTCAACATTACGCAACTGTGAGTTCCTCATCCTGTACTGTCTGAGCTACAACGAGCATGTTTCAATCTCACATCAATGTTTCAATCGCTTTGTGATACTCTTTTACAATCACAGGCACCAAAAGCTGAAAGGGCTTGTTCCTCAGCCAATTCTTCGTAAGTGTCTCGACAAAATGGTAGACAAGTCAAATGACAACCCATTCGCTGACGATAGTGATGATGAAGATGAGAAACCATCCAAGAAGAAGAGTGCATCAAAGGCAAATGCGTCCACCGATGAGTATGCTGCGTCTATTCGTGTCAAGGAAGGAAGGAATGCTAGCAATACTCTGTACTACGTTGATCACACAAAGCTGCAGAATAATGGTAACGGGCTTCTCCCGGAAGCCAGAAATGAGCTCTTTTCAAACCTCGAAACGTCAAAGCAGGAACTTGCAGCGCTAGGACAAAAGAACAAGCAGATCTGTTCGGATACAGCCCAGCTTCTTTCTGAGCCAAAGAACGCGGAACTTGAGACTGAGCTTCTAGAGCTCGCGAATAAGATGGAAATTCTGGATAATGGTCTCGAGGAAGCTGGAGCTCATGCATCAAGTAAGTTTGCCGTTGTGTTGTCTTGTTATGACTTGTTCTAAGTGTGAATTACTCATCATGTCTATGCACGAATCCGTTCGTTCGTAGATGCAAAGCGTGCGAAGCAATTGAAAGGACGCATCGACAAGATGGCAAGCGAATGGAGGAAGAGAAAGCGCACGTGCAACGAATTCTTCCAGAATATGGAAGAGGCCACGGATGGTACCATTAATGTGAGTCTCTCAGTGTGTCGCTCGTATTATTGCCTTGCTCCGTTTCTCACATTACTTTACTCGTCTTGCAGATGAAGAAGTGTTGCAAGGGGGATGGTCCCATCGATATTGAGAATGACGAAGGTGCTATCAAAGGGGCCAAAGATTATGCCCTGAAGAAGTCGAAGAGACCTAAGGTCATGACTAAAGGAATGTTGAAGCAGCGAAATAGTGCGACTACAAACACTGGCTTGCAGCCAGACGAGAAGTTCATCGGAGTGTTGCTTGATTCTAAAGGAATGCCTCAGAGGGTCTACATGGAGGAATAAGTCGAAGGGAAGATTGTGAGTGCGAGCATTGGGGTGTTCTTGTGCACAGGTAGTAAACTAATCTAAGGAATGTGTTGTAATACCGTATTTCGTATGAATGAAGTAGGGATTGGGTATGGTACCATATGTGGTACCAAAAAAATTTTGCTATAACTTTAAAATTTTGCTCTCATATTGATAGAACAATAATTTCTTCATACACGATGGATTCAAAGCCACCGAGGAGGAACTATAATGAAGACTTAGTGAACATGATAAACGACCTCAAAAGAAGGAAAGAAGCTGTCGGAACAGAGATCGAAAATGAATCGAGGAAGCGTGACGAAATCCAATGCAGAATTGACCAAGAGCAAAAGCGATTGTCGCATTGTGAAGCACGTCTTTCAAAGTTGCAATCGTCTAATGAAGCCTATGCAAAGATGGTGAAAGAGGCTGAGGCTGCCTACAAGAAGATAGAACAGTCGAGTCAGACTTTGTTGAACTGGAGAAGTTTGACGTGTGACAGTGTTCACGAGTGAGAATGTGCTAAGTAATCATTTACGATACATCTAATATATACAACAGATCTTCATTCTCTGAAGCAACCCCAACAAATTCTTACTCCCATGAATCAACGTAGCTAGTAGAGCAACTTGACTGCTCATACGTAGACGACTTAGATCTTTCGTAGGAACAAGATTCGTTCGATGTTGAAGAGTCCGTTTCATCGTCTGTAGGAAGTGTAGTTGAGCTATTCGACAAATTCTTAGGCTTCTTGTTTCGATTTGACTTCCTTCTTCTCTTACTGATTTCTTCAGAATTATCAAAACTCATGCTCTTCTCATCATTGACTATGACTGGTACCAACCTCTTCTTCAATACCATGAGCAATTTTCCGTTGTTGTAGCGACATCCTCCTGGCACACTTTTCTGAGCCCTCTTGATGAGCTCCATGTAATCATTCTCTTCGTATTTCGGCATCCGCGAAAACCCTTTTTGAACGACGAAGTTATAGGCTTCCTCGAGGAAGTAGAAATAGACGTTTAAGCCCTTTTCTTCACGAACAAGGTAATCTCCTCTTTCAAACCCTACAGATATGGTCGCGATGAGATGTGGTTGAGCTGCTCGTGGAACGGTTTTCGTAGGTGGTGGCTTGTATGTCTTTCTGTATGGTGTGATCTGTTGACAGCGAGAGACGGTGGGTACGGCTGTTGCATGTGTATCCCGCGATGATGCGTTAGAGCTCGATGACACAGCTGCATCTTTCTTCTCGACCATTGCAGTACTGGTAGGGATTTTCGCTTCAAACGCAGAGTAGGAATAATCGTCTAGAATGCTAACAGATGAAGCACCGCTTATGGAAGACGATGCCTTCATGTGAGACGCAGGATGGTTTGGTACGGACAAGATTGCTGTAGCTGTTGACATGATGCCTTTTTCTTGAGTTGTGGAATTGGAAATAATGAATGATTGTAAGCTCAGCTTTGTCTCATTACTCGTGCTCCATGTTCAAAGTCGAAATGTGTGATGCACAAGGCCAATGATTCCATCATTTCAATCAATCGAGTGGAAAATGCTGTAAGTACCATAAATAATCTGGATCGGCCCAAAGGCTGATCAAGATCAAGAATCAAGAGTGAATTCGTGTGTCCGAAAGGTCTCAGCGTTATGTCGCATCTACAGAATTTATTGACACAGTAATTGGGAGTCCAATCTCCCGAGACTCTATCTATCTAAAAGGTCCGAATCTGAGAACAAACAAGGCGAGGGGTGCGTGATCAATGATGTGATAATACTCCTATCTAGTATCCCCTTATGACATGACGAAAGTTGTAGTTGCGGTGTGTGTAGTATGGTTTGATACATTCCTCTTGGTGTTTTTAGCATAGAACTTTAATTGAAAGTCGTCCTGAAATCTCTGTCGCTGTTCATGTCAAGTGCACATCAGCTAAAAAATTACGATAACGCAGCAGAAGCAGAAGCAACAGAATTGTCGACGACAACAACAAGCAAATCATCAGCATCAGAGGAATCAGCAAACATTAATCACAACATATCTGCTCTAGCGGTTCAGCTGCAAGCACTTCAAACCGAAAACAGTCAAAAAAAATCCGAGATAGCTCATCTGAAGCGTCAGCTCACATTGCTATCTGAATTCAAAGGGTTTGACATCAAGGGGAAAGGGCTGTGGGAGTCCAAGGGTTTCAACGAGCGCAGTTTTATGACTGTTTTGTCCGGCCTGGAAGGAGCTATGAATCACACCCAACGCAATTATGATGATGGTGGTGAAAATATCGATTACGATGGCAATGATCTAAGTGAAAGCGCAAGTAGTTTGAATGACAAACTACTACAGAGTGCCGCTGCTACTCCAAATAAATACGGGGACTATGACG
The DNA here is from genome assembly GCA_036940005.1 of Skeletonema menzelii. Taxonomy (NCBI): domain Eukaryota; phylum Bacillariophyta; class Thalassiosirophyceae; order Thalassiosirales; family Thalassiosiraceae; genus Skeletonema; species Skeletonema menzelii. The sequence continues at coordinate 49,702 of JALLBH010000066.1, forward strand.
AGATCGCCTTTCTCTCGCCCAAGGTATCCGAATTGTTAAAGGAAGAAGCATTAGCGTTGGATGATGTGCTGGATACGTCTGCTTGGAGTGATAGCACTGATAGTAGTGATGATGGACATGGCAAAAACAAACGTAGAAGGAAGAAGAGGAATGATGACGATGAAGATGGAATGAATGAAGAGTTGGCTGGGTTGGAGGCTGCTGGCTTGAGTTTACAAGAAGAGTTGGCACTTGCTGCTGACGGATTTGCTGATTTGTACGGTGGTGACAACCATGACGACTCATACGCAAATGAAGAATCTGGAGCAAATTTAGGAGGGACAAACAACAACGAAGGTTGGGAAGATTCTATTCATGAATACTACAAGAGTAATAATCAACACAACACCCAAACATCAAGTACGAATGACACCAACAACGAAACCACTCCACAACAACTCCTTTCGAAACTCAAATTATCGTATAGCCTTGCAGATCATGCTATAACTCTTGATGTGACAAGAAAAGTGTCTGATAGAGGGCTATACACAAGGCCATTATTATCTCGAAATGAGATTGAGACATTAGGTGTGTTAACATTGCCCAACTGGATTGCACGACCAGGTGGGGAGGAGGATTCATCAATTGACAATACATCACGTGGGCGTGAGATGTATATGAATCGAATCTTGTCGTGTACCACTGAATATGTGGAGCCGCCCAAATCCAAAATATTGCGCAAACTGTTCTCTGGATGGGTTCCTGGTCCGGGCGAAAGACGGCCGGAGGATGAAAGAGGAGGAGGTGGAAGTAGAATGGATGGAGATGAGGATAGTAAACTTGTCACGGCGTACTCAACGAGCAAATCTCCCCATGAATCTGCTGACAATGAGGACGATGACAATGACGACTTCGAAGAAATCCGATCTCGATCTCATCAACAACTATTGATGGAGCCTCTTCCAGTGCGGACTGTTACAATGAGAATACGACCTGATGTATTGTGTGGGGCTGTCATGACGGCATTAACAGCAGCTGTGGAGAAAGTCGGAGGCACCTTGACAAAACGCCAAGGTGGGCATTTGAGAGCAATCATTCCTGGGAGAAAGGTAAGAGTGTGGATGCCTGGTGAATGGGAGAGAGAACAATCGAAGGTAGAAGAAGGAGATGAAGAACGTGAAACAGAGGAACAGGTTCGCAGCACTTCGTTTGGTTCGCACGATGACAGTGATTCTCAAAGCGTCGTATCTATGCTGTCAGCAATGTCATTTACCTCGCCTCTAAAATCTCCCAAACTCCAAAGGCCGACCTTCAAAATGTTACCACCATATCTAATAGATGCCCAGCTCGTCACGAAAAAGTTGGGAAAAGAATGTGAGAGAGTTTTGCTTGTTCGGGTTTATCGCATCCAGGATATTGCGCAACAAAGATCAGGTGCTGATGATCAGGAGGAATTTTTGGATGTGCCCGCCCCTCTTGATTTGTCAGCAAATGTCGATCTAAAGAGTGATGGAAGAAGAATTGATCTAGAATTGGAAAGCAAGCGTAGTGTTAGTGCGCTTCAAGATGCAGCGTCTCTTGTGCAGATGTTAAAAGCTGTTGGTGGGGAGGGATTTGCTATTGATCAGCCTCAACCAATGCTCACTCCACTAGACGAGCAAGACAATGGCTCAGTTACGTCACATACAAGCACAAAAAGTTATCTCAAATCGTTTGGTGATGCAATCACGTCTCCTATTCGGTATTTCAGTGGAAGCAGTGTTGCGCCTCTGCTAACTTCTCCAACTCCCAGTGGACCAAAAACCAACACAGTAATCGGACTCATGTCCATGGAACTGCGGCGGAAATGCCAGGCATCTCCGTCTGTTGGGACGTACTCGAAATCAGACAAGAGCCATGGACTGTATCCTTGTCTAGCAAAGGAAGATGCGCCATATGTACAGTCATCGTGGATCTTCTTGAAAGTGTGCATTGAAGAGCTGGATCAACGTTGTCTTGGTTACAGCACTCTCGGAGTTAGTCCGCTCTTCAAATCTCCATCTTTAACTCAAATTGATGTCCATTATATCGCACAAATCAAAGCGTTTTGCCGTGAATCCATGATTGTATCGTTGGTCAAAACGGCATCTGAGTTGGAGGTTTATGCACGAGAACAAGAAGTTTCGTGCAGCAATTTAGATCATTTACTGAGACCAACATTTGATGCATACAAGCTTGCACCGCCGCCACTGCCAAAGCCAGTACCCCTGACAGCATATCCTTTGGACTTTCAACCTCCCGAAGGTTTGGCTCCACCGTGGGGACCTGAAGTCATGAAAGTGCTGGAGAAAATTTCTGCTGAATCAACAAACGATGGAACTGGTTCTGTTCGTCTCTCGAGTTTTGATCGTGCCAAGCGATCAGTTTCTCTCGTGGTGGCAGCATTTCAGCGTCAACATGATGTAGAGCAGGGAGCTCGTCTTGGGAGAAAAAATATGCAGTGCATGGATAGACTCGCAAAGATGCAAGCTCACAAGCGCAACTCTATTTTGAAGATAAGAGACTCGTACGGAAGCAATTTACTTTCGACGAATGCAGCTGACGATTATCATCTTCTTCGGCAAAAGAGCTCCAATGCTGGATCTTTATCTGACACAATCCACGCCATCCCTGATCAGGTTCCGTTGCTTATATGCAATGTTCTTGTTGGAAATGCAGCTGGCACATGCTTCATCACTTCATCGCACGTTCTCTTTCACACGCAGCTTGTCCCTATAATTGGCGGAGAGAAAGTTCACCTATTCTCGATCAAGGATGTTGAGCTTACGATTAACCCCCCATCAAAGTCTATGTTAAGCCCTCTACCGGCAAGTATTTCATTGACCACTTCAATATCTCGCAACAAAGCAACACGAGAAGAAGTTTATCATTTCATTCCATCCATTGGTGCTCGTCGATTTGCCAAGTTTTTTGAAGTGGTGAGAGACGTCCTCGTCGAGAATCCGGACACATTGAAGTTGACTGAGAGAGGGGGACTGGTATATATGTATGATGACTCAAAGTAGGAAGCAGCTTAAACCACTTAATTCAATTTTCAGTTGAGTACCATATTGTAACCCTTTTCTGTACAATACCCCGTTTTTCAATCCGCGTTGGCTGGGCCTCGTTCTTAGCACATCGTGGGCGGAGCGGAGACGGGCGGGTATTATTGAGCAGAAGGGGTTCAGCGGGCAGGTTGGTTGTGACGTGTGACGTGGCTCTTCTGCGCTCTGCCCTTCGATCCGCTCCCGGCTCGAGAGCTCGAGCATTCCTGCATCCGATTGACTGGCCGAATGATAGATAGATGCATTGTCAGCAGAGTATCATTCGGAAGATTCATTTGACTGTAACATCCATCGTTCTCAAATCGCATCCTCCCGCACAGCTTCAGGCGACATCAGCTTCTTACTTCGCAAGTCCCTCTCAGTTTAAGCTTTTATGTTAAAGAAGATGAACTCGGTTGTGCGATTGCCATCATCAAACCTCTTCAAACAATTCATATCCTCTGGCCCATTTGCGGCGCCGATAAGTGGTGCTTTCAAACCTTCAAACAGGACAAAGAATCTCATAATATGCAAGTACTGGCGTGGAATCCATTTGGACTTTTTCGCTTGCCACAATCAGCAGCGGCCGTATCACCGCCGAAGCAACACATTTACATCTTGTAACACTGCATCTCTTGGAGCAACCCCAAATTTTATAGAGTCTCCTTTGGTGCGTTTCAGCAGACGTTATAGCAGCACCATACCTCACAACAGCAGCAACACCAACAATAATGAAGTGGGGAAAGAACCGAAGAAAGTTGAATCTAAAGCACGCATCCTCTTCAACAAATATGGCTCCGTATTCGTTGGCACGTATTTCTCGATCTATGTCTTGACTCTTGTCACATTCTTCTTTGGCCTTGATTCTGGTCTACTGGACCCAGGCACCCTTGCTCAAATTTTCAAAGTGAGCAAGAATTTGGCGTGTGAAACAGCAGATGTAATCGGTCCGACTGGTACAGGAGCATCTATGAATGAAGCAGCTAATGCCTATCACGACGAAGTTTCAGCTGAAGTGAAGGAAGACGGCCGTACTTTGGTTGAAATTGTGAAGTCACACATGCGCAAATTCGAGTGGACCAGTGGTTATGCGCAGAAGTTAGAGGATAATCCTCATTTGGCAAATTTAGGCGTTGCTTGGTTCATTGTAAAATTTACAGAACCAGTACGATTAGCGGCTGCTGTTATAGTGACTCCAAAGGTAGCGAAAATGCTGGGTAGGAAAGTTGCAAAGGTATAGAAGATAAGGTAATTGCTTTCTATTGGCTATGCAACTCTTATGTTACATACATCATGCTGATGTACGTGTACTCTGTGTAGCACCTTAGTCCTTAGTCGCTTCCCAGATCTGTACTGAAGCTTGCATTGATCATTGAAGGAACGAAAAGAAGGAAAGCAAATTGAAAAGGCAGGTGCGGTAATTTACTATGTACTCGCTCAAATCTCTAACGTCTTTACCTCTAAAACGCCTCCAGCATTTGCGTTAACAGAAAAAGATGTTCGAGATTAGGCTGAAAACGTCGAAGGCAAAATCTGCCATGTTTTCTGATTGCAACATACTATAATGGACATATTACAGAGGCTCCATTGTCGCAAAATCGGAAAGAAAATAGAGTTCATTGTCCATCTGGCATAAATAAGTATTCCAAGTCCAAAAATTATTCTGGTAATATTTATTTTGTTAAATACTCAGCAATCATTTATTCTGGCATTTACTCTATTAAACCTCAGAAATGAAACCTCTTGCTCAAACATTATCTATTCTTGTCCATCTAGTTGATAAACAATCCCCCCCCTTATTCCTTATTCTCCAGGACATAATAAATTGTCGTGTTGTGGGGTATTGTGTCCCCCCATCATCAAACCCATAACTAACACGCAATTTACTCCTCATCTTCTTCCTCCTCTTCTTCCTCCTCCTCTTCGTCCTCGTCTTCATCATCGTCATCAGATTTGAATTTAGTCCAATCCACCGTCTCAAAAGTCCGACCAGCATTCACGGAGTTCCACACAGAATCCGACAGAGTTCCAGTGATACCCTCAGCAACAATAATTCCCGCAACAAGCCATGTCGCATATCCGATCGTTGACTTTCCGAAAATATTATACCATCCCTGAAGGACAGGGGTTGGTATTCCCCCTGAAGCGGTGGTTTTGGCACGCAATTGTTGCGATGTGGTGGCAGTGGCGGTGCGGCTGCGGAGGCCGACACGAGAAATATTTCGCAGGGCTGTGGAACTGAACAACATGGCCGACGTCTATAATTGATGGAGTGAACAGGTAAATGCAGCTACCGAATGCACAAGATAGACAAGGCGTACAACTAACAATAGAGAGGCAATGGTCACCGTTGAAGATGATGTTGCTGTTTGCTGTGTAGGAGGTAAGTTTTAAAAAACGACATTTTAAGAAACTATCGAGGCAAACTCTAGTATGATTGACACAGTTTCGTACTCCTATGCAGTTTGCTTGCTTGAGCAGTGGTAATGCACTTATATCGTATTATTGTAACCAAATATAGTAATAGGCCACTGGAAGCTGCTCATATTTCAATCAAAAGACACGATATATATACGCACATCAAATGTTGTGGAGCAGCGCCTTCCAAACATTCTCCTCATCAGGTCAGACACGAATGCGTAAGGAGTAGAACAACATTAAATCTAAGAAAAAAGAAGACAGACCTCAAGTGAAATAACAAAACGCAATGTGCCAAACACAGCTGCGCGTGAAAAAATGGAAGGTGCATAAATAGGAAGGTCGATTAAAAGATATTACATAGCAGTGCAAAAATATGTTAACAAAGAAAGCTAAGAAGCAAACTCCTAATCACAACTAATACATAAGAAGTGTCAAGGATATGTGCATAAGGCATTACGCCCTACCCACACCGAGAATAATGGGGCACTAGCAGCTTCTAATCAACATATTGAACGCATTGCATCCGATTAGGATAGGACATGTAGTGCTGGCCGCCATCCCAAATCAGGCCTCATCAGGACAGCTATGACGATGAAGCAAGGTAAATACGACTAAAGGTTGTTGGATCCGAAGATATTTCCTTCCTTGCTATCGGCGCCGAGTATAATGGGGCACTAGCAGCAGCACTAGCAGCTTCCAATCGCTGTATGGCGGGCGTTACATACGTTTAGGACGTAAGATGTGGAGCTTGCGGCCGTCCCAAATCAGGCCTCATCAGGACAGCTATGACGATGTAGCGCAGCAGATACAAACGGAGATCGTTTGAGCCGAAGATATTTCCTTCCTTGCTATCGGCGCCGAGTATAATGGGGCACTAGCAGCTTCCAATCGCTACATTGCGGACTTTACATATGATGGGACGCAGAAGACGTACTATGATGTAATTGCTCTGCCATGATAGAGACATTGAATCACCCTGTTTATATACCTCCCAAATTTTTTCATACCCCCTCTCATTTCAGTGTGTACATATTAATTTTTCCAGCCCATTCAAAAAGCGTTACCCCCTTGGTTGATCGGGGTACTTACTTAACTTACTATTTTGGGAAAAACGAGAAACCCTCTCCCACGCCCGGAGCCCGCCCACCCAGCACCCAGCCACAGAATCTATCGATATTCACAGTTCACAGCTCTAGCTCGAGACTCGAGACTCGAGACAGCTCACCACTGCCACCATAATAACCACAACATCAACAACCGAAGATAAACGATACTATTAATTTTATGCCCATCACGAACTGATTATCTATTTCATCGTTGCGTCTTCTTTCTGATTTTTAGCATAGATACAATATTTAATTATCATCATCATGAGTTTTCCTGGTAGAGCTGTTCAACGCACTTGGCACCTCGTTGATGCCTCATCACAAACTGTGGGACGGTTGGCAACCACTATCGCTCCAATTTTGAAGGGAAAGCACAAGCCGACATTTCGACCAAACGGGGACTGCGGTGATTATGTGGTTGTCGTAAACGCGGACAAGGTACGTTCTACCTCATTACTCTTTTGTCATCGTTTCTTTCTGAGCTCTCCATCTCACAATTATCTTGTTATGTCAAAGGTTCATTTCTCTGGTAAAAAGTGGAATGATAAAATCTATAGATGGCACACTGGCTACCCAGGAGGTCTGAAAGAGCGCCCAGCAAAGGACATGCTTGATCGAAAACCAGAGTTTATTCTTAAAAAAGCAATACTAGGAATGTTATACAGGAACAATTTGCGACAAACTTACATGGAACCAAGATTAAAGATTTATGCAGGGCCAGATCATCCACACAAAGCGCAGCTGCCTGATGGCGTTGAAACTCTGCCCGTGCATCCTAGGAAGCGCAAGGGTTTTTTTCATTTCGGACTAGGCGATAAATATTCGGTGACACCATTCCAAGTCGGATTAGGGGAGAACGCTTGAAACTGGAAAGTTGTAAAGTAAAGATCCACATCATAAAACTGCAGCGAAACGATCTTGCCAACTGAGTACATCTACCAACGTTCCAATTTTGATATCAGACTCTTTATATCCTTGAGGGAGACGAAGAGCTCCAAAGGGGATATTTGTGTCTCCGGTAGAATCAGGATACTCGATTTCATACAAGTGAATTGTCTTCACTCTAACAACTTTTCCTCTGTACAAACGATTTCCCTTCCCAGAATAATAATTTTTCGTGCTTTGTACATCCTGATGTTTAGTGCGATCACCTGGTACTTCGTCTCTTGTGGACGATTCCTTCTTTGTTTTGTCACCAGAGTCGACTACGAAAGAGACATCACCGTCGACGGCATGCGGAGCGACTATGGCACAAATATTATCTGGAGCCTTTACTACATCCTCTTCTGTTTGGGACTCCACCAACTCAACAGCTGTTTCTTCAAGCTTCTTTGTTCCATCATCAATCGCAGTAGAGATTGTATCATTTGCATGTCCTTTAGCTTGCATTTTATTCTCCTCTTCGCTAGTCAGCGCTATCTCCAGGTTGTCAGAATTACTCCTAATATCTCGAACAGCTGCTGTCGTGTTCTCTTGCAATGCTTCCGAAGTATTATCGATGGGACGTATAAATTCCGCTGCGAGGCTCCTGTCTCGATCGCCATCGTCATATTGGATCGAATACTCATTCTTTGACTCAAAGCATTCTGCTATCGTTCCATTGTACCATCTCTTACCGCGACCTCTGTAGCGAGCTGCAACTCGTTGGCCTTTGCTGAAAACAGCTTTGGTAGGAGCCGAGTCGTCAGAGTCGTCACCGTTCGCGGTAGCCACTACGCTCGCTTTCGCAGCATCTGCTGAGTTAGTTGTGACACTTTTTACTCTCCTTCTCCTCTGCTGCTCAACAGCGCTACTGTCCAGCTTTCGAATATGCTGGGCAGAGATTTTGCGGTCCCGGTCTCCGTCATCATAATCAATATCATATTTGTATTTGTCTCCTGACACTGTCACATTTTTAATGATTCCAGGGTAATAACGACTACCTCAACTTTGCTTCCACTCTGTCTCCAATGTTCAATTGTACGTCATTGCTAGAGCTGATTTTGTTCTCGGATGATTCATTTTTGGAGAGGGCCACCACATCCTCTTTCACCACTGACTCAATGTTGCGAATTAAAACAAGTGGGACTTCCTTTTCCTTTTCACCACAGTCCAAGTCCACGTCGCATGTTTTATCGTCGTTGATGCTAGCAATAGTTCCTGAGAGTCGACGCGATTTGGAAAATCGGACCTCAACCTTAGTTCCAACGTCCATACTTTCAATGCAATGCGTAAGTGAAAGTATCGTTTCGAGAGAAACAGTGAGGGCAGCGTCTTTCCGTCTCGCGTGGCGCAAGTAAGACCTAAACTGTGGAAAGATGGCGCGCCTGAGCACATCGGCGTCACTCTTCACTCTCCATGTCTCCTCCAAACAACCAGCAACAATTAGTTGTGTCATACAGCAGCACATACTAGCAACAAAGCCATTCGCCGAAGGAACAACCATGGCAACAGCCGCAGATAATGTAAAACAGCTGGCAGCAGCTGCACCTGATGCCGTTGAAGCAGACGTCATCACAATGAACCAACACAAGCAAGTGATTGGTGAATATCAGAAAATGCTAGCTGCCTATCAGTCACAACTGGCTTCCAGTTCCAATCCTACTTTCTTTGAGATTTTCGTCTCTAAAGATAATTTCAAGTTTAATGCTTCACATTTTGTGGCATTTCCTGGATTCCGAGAGAGACTGCATGGCCACTCGTATCGTGCAAGTGTGAGACTACTGGGATCTCATCAAATTGGACGAGATGGATATGTCGTTGATTTTGGATGCGTCAAGAGTGTGGCAAAAGATGTATGCAAAACATTGAACGAATACTTTTTGGTCCCTATGTTGAGTGAAGTACTAGACATTACAGTCAATGAATGCAAAGACAAAGAAGGCGACGGAACCGGTATCTGCGGAGAAGTCAACACAGGAGGTAACAAATATCCTGGAAGCGTGGTAATAAAGTGCGAAGATGGATCAACTTTCACATTTCCACGACAAGACTGTCTTTTACTTCCAATCATGCATTCCACAGCCGAAGAATTAGCAATATATATCTTTGGTATGCTTGTAGCTGGCCTTGATGCGGAATATTTAATCAAAAGAGGAGTGACCATGATGGAGATAACTGTCAGCGAGGCCATTGGTCAGGACGCAACTTTCCGCCATCCGATCCCTTCTGGTGAAGATTCATCATTTGATGTTGCTTCTTTTATCACAAGCGATCCAATCCCACCTATGAAATGTTCGACTACAACAGAAGCGGCTGCCAGATAACGCAGTTTTCGGATAAGTCAAACCAGAATGTATGAAGCAGTAACTTAGTCAATACTAAGAGGATTGCTTATATTCAAAGGGTGTTATTTACTCATTTTTCGGGTGTCTTCTTTACCAGCTTCCTTCGTCCTCGCGTACCGTCTTCCTCAACAGGAAGGAAGCCCTTCTTAAACAAGGCCTCCTCAAATCTTGCCCTACCAGCCTTATGCTCACTCCACAGACGATACAAATCACGAGCCCGCTCTGCGCGCGATGTCGCAAACTCATCTGTGCCATAGGCAATCATTCTAATAGCAAACCTTGGTTCTTGATCGGAGCCAGAACCAATTCCATCCCCTGGAAGCCACTGCTTAGACAGTTCCTCACGAATCTCAGAACTGAGATCATCCAATCCAATCGGACCATCGGCATCAGGTACCAAATGCTCCATAACTAATCCCTCAAGGAAGATAGGAGTGTACTTCTCGAGGAAGGCATTGCGTTCAGCACCGGGTGCGTAATCATCGAGGACAGGACGTAATGTACCCATATCCAGGATCTTTTGTAGCTGGCGTTCAAATGGCACGGCGAGAATTGCCTGCAGCTCTGACATTGTTTGTTTCTCTTCGTCAGTTTGACTGGATGTATCATTAAGTGATTGCAACTTCTCTTCAGCATGTTTGCGATAATCCTCCAAGAATAGCTCAGCTTCTGTTTCAGTACGAACCTTACTCCAGAATTCTTTCGTTTTGCTGCTATCAATAGGTCTTTCAGAGAGTAAAGCAATGCGGGTGGCATCCTTATCAATACTACTGACGGCAGCTTCCGGTGATAGAGTCGCAACATACTTCTCAATCCATTGCTGTGTTTAACAAGCACAAGAAAGAATAAGCTTAAATGATGAAACAATATGAATGAGCAATTTCAAGGCTGTGATACTTACATCGAATTCACTCTTCCTATCATTGTCCCAAGACTCGTATGGACTCGATTCATTCCTCTCCCTCCAAACTTGCAACTCATCCATAATGGATTCAATTTGTTCATCATTATCGTTATCATCATCACCCGAGACTTCTTCTTCTTCTTCGTCATCAAACTTGAATAAGTCCGAATCATCATCGTCCACAGAGCTTCCCAAACTTGCCAGCAATTCATCGATGCTTTTATCGGTTTCAGATAGCTCATCATCCAACTCACCCGTAATGGCTCCCCGAGCAGAAGATCCACTGTCAGATAGAGTTTCAGGGAAGAGAGCCCCTCTAACTGTCACAATATCTCTCATCCTATCCATCAATCCCAGTTTGGTCTCACCTCCAGGCAATGTTTCCATTCCTTCTACATAGGCATCAGTGCCCCCACCCGCCAAAACGAGTTGCCACGTGTTTTCATCCATCTGAAGGACTTCTCTAGCGATCCAATGATCAAGCGCGGTAGCTGCACCAATTGTCCATCGAGAGTACGGAATAGATTGCAATCTTGATGACCAAATGTTTAGTGCACGAATCGATCTTGGACGGTCATGTAAGATGGATGGCACAGTTGACTCATCATCATCATCCTTCTTCTTTCTCGCCTCTGCATCATCATTACTCTGCTCCGTTCTCCACTCTTCAATTTCTTGAGTCGTTTTTCTACCACTTTGACGATTCGCCCTGGCTTCCTCTCGTAGTATTTGTTCGACCTTTTCAATACTATCCTGCTCCGTCGTTGGTTCATCTTCCTGCAACATGATCTGCTGTTGACGCAGAGCAAACGCATAAGCATTTTCAACCAACATTGATTTCCTCCCCATTGCCGTTCTTAGCGACGAAGGCGATAGAAACTTTGCCTTGGAAGCAGAAGATCCTCCAGAAGATGAAGCAGCCGATTGTCCCAGCAATAATTGTGAATAATACTCCTCCTCCTTTCGAGATTGACTCGGTGACATCCCCTGTCGCAACTTATCCTCATGCCTCCGAAGGTAGCCCTTCACAAGCTTATCCAACGACGGAGGCGACTTCTGCTGCTCCATAATCTCCTCATCAGTCATCCCCTTTCGTTTCTGCTCCTTCTTAAGTTTCTCTGCCCTCCTCCGTTTATCGGAAAGTAACTTCTTGCGTATCCTGACCGGCGTTCGCGGAGGAGTGGGCAACGGGGGGTTCAAACTGAGAATCTCATGCTCTGTCGGATAATCTATGATACCTCTCCTCATTTTCATGCTCTCTTCGCGTTCTCGTTTGGACTGGAAGCTGTTATTGTTGTCGCGTTGATCATGTAGGCCGAGGTAGTTGGGCCGAGTGGAGGGCGATTTGTACGAGCCGGATTTTACGGCGAGTTCAATGTATTTTTGGACGGGGAGGCGCTTTTTGAGGATGCGACGCATGCCTCCGTGGGTCGAGGCCATTTTGGTGAGGGGTGGAGTGGCTCGTAGCATGGTTGGTGTTTGTTAGATAAGGTGGATTGCAGTGATGGCGACCGTGGCGGCCATGGTCTTTGTCTTATTATTTTGAGCTTCCCTCTCTTCCCCTTCTCCCTCTCATTTTTGTCGGCGGTCGGCGGACGGACAGATTCTTCTTTCCGCTCCCGCCCGCCCAAGCGCGTAACTCATCAATTCATCGTGCATGGCGTACTTACTTATGGCGTTGCGCGTTGCCCTCACTAAAAAATGGAGACGAAGTCGAAGCCATCAATAAATAGAAACGGACTGATAGAGGAGATTTAGGCAGCACCCACCCTCATCGCCATTGGCGTACTACTCAGTACACTGCATCATCTCTCAGAGACTTCATGCGCATTATCTGTAGCTAAAAAATCCAGGTAAGTTAAAAAGAGGCCAACCGAAGATGTAGGTGCTAAAGATGATATTTCCTGACGCTTGGCTACTGAATTAATTATGCAAAATGTATAATTTACGAGGAATCAACGGCCGGAGTAGTTACCGGATCCAACCATTGATACCTCGCTGATGTCAACAGTCACACTTTTTCCTGAAGCACCTCTCTTGTTTTATACTGCAATCATTTTATGCTGCTACCAAGTCAATGTCTCTAACGAAACAAGCTGGCTCTTCCTTCTAATACACAGATGTACATAGTTCATAAACATGCAGTGGTTTCATACATGAATCTACCATATTATATGTATTATGTTGCAATACTATGTGAAAGATGACGGAATCAACCCCTATTTATCGCGATTCTATCGACCCGTCATCTTGGTATACGATAAGCGCATTTTCCTCTACGCCTCTAGGACGCCTTCGACGTGTGCAACATTTCACTGTACCCTTCACTAACTCCTCGCGTACCAATGGAAATGAAAACCAAGCAATCAATCCTGCAATCACAATCGCTGCTACACTGAATGACAAAGCGATGACTCGAGAGGATAGACTCCCTCCTTCTGGACTACCCGTTGACGACATTACTGATGGTACTTGCGATTCATATTGTGACACATCAGGGCCAACATACGCAGTGAGAATTAACTCAGGGATAATGCTGACGAATGCACCTTCTTTGAATGCATCGTTCAATAGCAGGAGTACATCACGGTGGACCGTGTTGACTGGTACCCCGACCAAAGTTACCAATAGCTTTGTACTCAAAACGGCACATCCCTTAGCATGATCCAATGTCGGATCGCATTTGGCTGTTTGTTTGCATCACGTGTCAAATATCGATAGACATGTTAGCAGGAGATAAACATAAATGCGAAGAAACAAAAGACGCAAGCTTCATATATGTATCAAACTTACACATCGTTGAGGCCTCCCCAATTTCAGGATATCGAACTCTTATCACTCCAGCAGTATCCTGTTGATCATCTATTTTCCAAACCCGAGGAGCTCGCTCACCACCCTCCAAACACATCATGATTGATATCTGAAGAAAGTCAAGAATCAACCCCTCAAGTTCATCGAGAAAGAAAATATCTGCTGTCGTCGATTCAACACCGTACACGACAGATATTTCAATTTCTTCAGACAAATCGATCAATTCTGGCTCCACTTTGTCGAGGCAGTTTCTTTCTGGCGATATACCAGATCTAATTTCAAGGAGATCATCTTCAAACTCTGTTGGCGAAGTTGATGGCATAGATGTTTCAGTAGGTGAAATGGTCCCAAGAGATTCAGGAATCATTAACTCACTAACGCACTGCAAACTCGCAAATCCGCCGTTGGCATCATTTGCCCTCAGATAGTCGTTGATGAAGGTATCTTGGAATGAAGGGGTGCTGAACGGAAGTTTGATTATCTCGTCAAATGTAATGACCGGATTGGTTGTGGAGTATGTCATCTCAATGGTGAACGAGACCGTAAGGGGATCTATCTGACTACAATCAGATCCTTCGATTGGACCAATTGGGATGCTTTCATCCGTTACAGACACCAAAGCTGTAGAGACAAAGACAAACGGGTCTTCACCATAAAACGCCGAGATGTATGCTGCAGTTTGTATGTTGTAAACATCTGTACTGATTGGGTCAAGGTTAGGGATGCCGAAAAGGTCTTGACCAACGTTAGATTTCACCTCTGTAGTGAAACTACCTGGCACCGTTGGAGGCGACGTTGTAGCGTTAGTAGAATTTGATGTACTCGATACCGTTGGAACGTTGGTCTCATTCGAAGTTCCAGCCACCGTCGGCTGCTGTGATGGTCTCTCAACGTCAAGCGTTGGGACATTGGTCTCATTCGAAGTTCCAGACACCGTTGGCTGCTGTGATGGTCTCTCAACGTCAAGCGTCGGAACGATGGTCGCAGTTATAGGTGAAGCAGTTGGTATCCCACCGATGGGAAATAGCAACCTACCAGTACACGTCAAATTCACAAATGGTCCAGCATCAAGCCCTTTGAGAAAGTCTTCCATGTAGATATTTCTGCGTTTTTCTGTACTGAATGGATCCGCGATGATATCATCTTCCGCCAAGGAACTATTCGTCATACGATAACTTAGCGAGATTGTCGAGATCAATTCAATTCTATCACCACTGCAACTGTCAATCTGAAGGGCTCTCGTGCCCTTCACTTTCTTTTTCCCGACATTGTCGCCATCGACTCTATATCTTGCATTGATAAAATTGTCGGAATTTTCGTCTGTTGCGTACACTGGAAGATATGATTCATCCTCGTCGATTTCATTTATCACCATACCATTTTCATTATGACCGTGTCGTGATAGACCGAGCTCATCTTCAATCAGTGGCTCTTCTTCAGGAACAAATTGGTCCGTTATCTCCACTGCTGCAGTGACATCAAATACTTGTCCACGGATCCCCGCCGTTGAATTGTAATCATTGTAATAAGACTCTATATAATTTGCCGTTCTTTCATTGTATAGCAGCACCCCGGCAAAATCAAGTAGTTCGGTCAGCCCAAACATACGCATGCGCAAGTCTGTTCGAGGAAGTGGTTCCTGAGTGCTCGTAGTCGGCAAAGAGGTACTTCCAAATGATGGAGGATTTGATATTGTCGGACTCAGAGTCGAATTTCCTGAAATAGTCGGGGCGTTGGAGATTGTGGGTGAAAGTGACGTTGAGTTCGAAGTTGGCTCCGTTGTAGACGGTTTCTTGCTTAGCGTAGGTTCCGACGACACACTCCCAGATGGAGCAACCGATGGTTGTGTAGTTGTATTTGGAGACAATGTTCCATTCATTGTCGACGAAGCAGTTGGAGACAAAGTTGTTCCGTTTGTTGAGGGAACAGTTGGAGACATTGTCCCATTTGTTGAAGGAGCAGTTGGAGCACCTGTCGGTGCACTTGTTCCATCACCGCCGGGAAAGACCATTTGGCTGGTACAGTACAAGTCATCGAATGCTCCTCCATCGTCAGCTTTTAGGTAGTTATCAAGATAGTCTTTTCTGAAAGGGATTGTTCGAAAAGGGAACGATATTACCCTATCCGAAAGTTCTAACAATGGGTCTGTCGTGCGATATGTTAGCTCCATATTGAACGTTAACGTCAGAGGATCTCCTATGCAAGGGTCTGTGACAGCATCCTGCAACTTTCTCCTCCCATTCATTAAAGTCCTACCTCTAAAATCTCCCAATAAATCTGGCGGAGACTGGTCCACAACTTCGATCACCGCCGTCAAATCAGTAACTTGACTTTTTATCAAATCCAAAAGGTTAGTTGAATCAGTATCATTGTAGAACGCTTGCATGTAAACTGCAGTCCTGGTTTGAAAGAGTGCGGTCTGAGACTCATCCATGAATTCCAGTCCAAACAGCTCCATTCTGAGCCCTTCACGGGAATCAGTGACAAGAGATGATGTTGGCGGCAACGTCTGAGGCAATGTCGTTGGAGACCTCGTAGGTAAGGGAATGCTTGTCGGAGATTCAGTCGCCGGAGATTGAGTTGGTCTCATAGTCCTGTCGGCAGCTGTTGGCTCGTTGCTAATAGTAGGTGCCCATGTAGGTCTCCTTGTTCTCTCCGCCCAGCTTGGTTCATGACTTATTGTAGGTGCCCATGTAGGTCTTGCTGTTCTTTGAGATGTAGTTGGTTTTGATGAGACTGTAGGAGAAGCTGTAGCCAAAGGAGAAGCAGTGGCCACTGGCACTGCAGTTGGTGACGAGGAAGGATTTGCACTTGGAGATGATGTCGGCTGAGAAGAGACAGTGGGAGATGCGCTTGGCAAATATGCAGGTGTTGGTTTGGATGAATCCGTTGGCGAAGATGAGGGTGACTCACTGGGTAAAGACGAAGGCATAGCACTAGGCCCACTGCTCGGATGAAAGGAGGGCCGAATGGAGGGTTGGAAAGAAGGCTGATAGGAAGGCATACTTGACGGATTGGACGTTGGCTCCGATGAAGGAATAGATGATGGATGAGTAGATGACACCAGTGAAGGTGTTGTCGTCGGAGTGGATGTCGTTGGATCTTCACCTGGTTTAGAAGTAGGCGATCGCGGTGACTCTGTCGGCTCTGTTGGTATCTTTGATGTTGGATTCGAAGTTTCTTCGCCTGACGTTGATGTTGGATTCGAAGTTTCTTCACCTGATGTTGATGTTGGTCTTGAAGTCGTTGGAAGATGCCCTGCCGCCTTCCATGGCGTAGGGTGTACTGATGTTGGCTTTTGGGGCGATGACCACCTTGGGGATCGTTGAGACCAATTTGATGACCACTCTGAACTAGAATGATCATCCTTACCACTTTTACTCTTCTCTTTGTTGGACGGAGGAGCATCCCAACTTGATGCTTCTTTGTCAGATTTGGAGCTTACTGCTGTTAATGGTAAATCGTCCTCATTCCAATTCCAAGCTCCTGTTAGATCTCTTTTCTTATTTCTCCTAACATAGATAAACTTCTTTTTTCCTACATTCTTTTGATTGATCATGTCATGAGCTGACACTACAGCTGATGAAAAGCATATTATGCATGCAGTTAATATTGCGGCGCCTACCAACGAGGATAGGCTAACGATTGCTCTACCTCGTTTCCTTGAGGAGCGGATTTTCATCGTCATATTATGAGGGAGATTATCAAGCACCACATGTTGCCCATTCTGCAATGGCTCCCTCCGCTGCGACTCATTCTTCCTCATATCTTAGTTATTTAGGATATCAATGCAAATGAACATGATGTGCAATCATATATAATCCCTATCAGGTTTAAATGTCACTACAAAGAGACGAAGGTGCGCCCTACTTTCTTTCAGTAGCTAGAGCAATACAATGTTGAACGGAGATGGAGAGATGAAATTTTTTGTGAGAGTACATTTCCACAGGGAAACCTATACAAAGGAATAGTAGGCGATACCGGTCGCTTTCTTGGATGGCGTCTTTCTCTTGGCATCAAATAATTCAAATCAAGTTTTCCCAAAAGATGGCGGTTTCTTCTTCGCGTTACTTTATTGGCGTTGGAACCAGATCCCCTCCTCCTCTCACACTTCACTTTAAACGAAAACGCAACGGTGATTATTACTCACAATTTTTTGAATTGGGCAGGCAGCAACATCACACACATATTCATCCAAGTAAAACGATAACACGAAGAAGTAAAATGATTATCAAGGAATTAGTGCACAGCGATCGGGTGAACGACCAACCACTAGCATCAATCGTTCTTTCGGCGGCGGCGTCTTCACGCAAGCGAGATCGTTGTGATGCTCCAGAGAACAGTTGCAGTTGCAGCGCCGCCAACAACGATGGAGATGATCAAGACTGCAAACTATTCAGATCTAGAAAGCGTGTCAATTCTGCAGTATTGAATAATGTCTCTACAACTACTCTATCTGAGAGTAGGGATGAAATCTCAGACGGCGATGATGAAGAGTTGGAAGATCTTTTGCTCATGCATCGAACAGCTGTCTTTAGAGAACTCCCAGAGTCTCCATATTCTCTGCATTTCAAGGATGCAGAAGAGGACGAAGAAGGATTGTCTCCCTCCTTCATTGGAGCTCACCCTACCATCTTACGGGCAAAAATCATCAATGAGGACTCATCTACGGATTATATTGATCCACCTGAGATGTCATCATCATCATACACACATCATGCATACGAAGGCGAAGACTCCATATTATGTGAACTGGACGAAACGACTTCTGATAGTTACGTATCTCGTGGGACTGTAGGAGAGGACACTGTCTGTTTGCGTGAGCAGCCAGAATGGTTTCCAGGATCTGCACGCCCTTTTTCGTGGACACTGCCCAAGAAAGGAACGGAGCCTTTATTTACCTCTGTTCAGAGAGAAATTTCTAAAACAAAGTAGGATATCATGATGTTGTACATGCTGTTATTATGCAAAAGAGCTAAAATGAATTAGGAAACCTTGATAACTAGATTCCTTTTGTCTACATATTAATCTTGTTACACCATCTCTCTATCTGCCGCATTTCTATGCTGCACCAGCTTACGTAGGTATGCCATAGGTTACTTCTTCACTTCTTGCATACTTACATCATATCAATGCATGCATCGCATGCTGAATGAAGGCGAGAACAACCCTGTCCTCTCCTGTCCTCTTCCCATGCAACGGACAGAGGACAGAGATTCCAAGAAAATTCCGACTCCACAAACGAACCTTCGCCACCCATCGCATGCACTCGCCACCACCACCACCACCACCCACCAACAACAAATCCCAAGAATCTTCCAGTACTTAGTCTCGGCCAGCCCCCATGAAACGGCAGTGTGCTCTGCCGATTGCAGCAATAGTGAATGGAGGCACAATTAATAACTAACAGCAGCAACAGGGATTGCGCTCTCAAAATAGACACTTTCCAGTTAGTTGCAAAAGACTTTGGGTAACCGTTTTCCGTCGGCATTGCACTGTCATTTTCGTGAAAAAACATGCATCTCAACGAATGCTTTGAAAACGAATCCGCACTTTCAGCGGTAGAATGTATTGCATCGGGTTGGTTGATAAAATCGAAGACAATCTTTTACATTCCCGAAGAAGCGTATGCTGGATATACCTATCTTTACGATGAGTCCGATAGTCAGTCGCCACAAGGAATGGGATTGAATAATATTGCCAGGCAACAGCAACAAATTTCGTCAAATACTGTTGCACATCACCGTCGCCACGCATTTGTACATGCAAAAGAAGTTAATACTTTGCATCAGCACTATCGTCACTACAATCATCTTCAAAATAGAAGCATAATGATGCATGACAATGACCACGTGGATGAAAAGCTTCCATACGTCAACAACGTTACAAGCACCGTAATCCCTCCAAGCGTGAACTGCCACACCAGTTTCACTGAAACATTGATCAGTCAACAACAACTTACTGCACCGATAACGGTACCGTATATGCATCCTGAGCTACAACTACCTATCCCCCCACTGCATCTACCTTGGTTCTTTGGGGCACTGTGTTTCAGCTTTACCTTGGGCGGAATAATGAAGCTTTATTGGACGCCAATGTGGACGAAACGAGGTGGAGATAGTGTCAATGGAAAATATCAAAGGCATTGGTTTCCATATCGGACGTTTGCATGGATGTTGATACTCTTGCAGGGACCCTGTTCATTTTTTGCCGACTACATGCACATGTCCAACGTTTCACTTTGGCATATAGTTGATCGTTGGCTTGCCTGCACAAACTTGACATTTCATTTGGGTGAACTCATTTGTATTTATCGGTTTACCCGGCCATGTATATATGCGTCATACATCGCCTGCACAGCTGCTGCAGTGGTTTCTTTCTTGAACAGTCAGCATGCACAATCAGCTCTTGATACTGAGGGTTTCATCTTTTGGCATAATTGCTGGCATTGCTTTCCCATTACTTTGATTGTTGTGTGTTGGTATGAAAATGTCTTGAACAGGCGATGGGGAGAATACTATCCTTTCAAGAATGATGACAATGAATCAATCAAGAGAGGAGAATGTGGTGGTGTCTTGTTGAGTGAAATTGCTATGTCGTCAAAGAATAATTTGAGGAGGTCACGCAGGATTGCCGGAAAGCAACCAGAATTATCGTGAAACCGTGTACAGGGGAGATTCTCAGTATTACTTGTACAGTTGTAATGGAAAGAACCTCTATTTCTAATACAAACATTACCTACAAAACAAAACAAGTGTGCCAATCTTCCTTCAAAATTTAATGAAGACGTCTTCTTATGCTGTCTAAGCAAAAATTTCATGTATTTGTTGCACAGGGCAAGACTTGTTCCGCTTGTGAGATCCTCCAAAAGAACGCTGGACAGAAGGATTGACAAAGGAATCATTGCGAGCAATGTTTTGTTTTGCCATGCTAAGAGCGAACGAGTCTCGTAGATCTTCAGATTCTTCTCTGGTAAGAGTTGAATTAGGAGTGCAGTCAGGAGAAGCCACAACAGCTCCCGGAACTAGCTTGTCGTCAAAGATTGCATCAGAACAATCCTTGATCACGCCAATTTCCTTTTCAACATTCTCTTCTTCAATGCATGGCAGCTGAAAGGGACGTTTATTAATCGGAGTACTCCACGCCACAAGGATTTTCCTTCCAAGATCATAAGTCGGTTGACGTCCATGGGAGATAGAGAAGTTATCAATGCACATAATATCTCCTTTCTGCCAAGAGCTATACAGAGCAGAGAAGCACAACTGTTAGATGAACATTTCACTCCAGAGGGATGACAAGGGTACGCATACAACACACACACACACAACTGACCTAAATACCATGTTTTTGTGGATGACCTTTCGTACTTCGTTCGCTTCACTTAAACTAATATCAGTGCCATCACCAAATCGCAAGTCAAGCGCCATGCGATGTCCCAAGAAGACATATTTGATGATTGAAATGACCCAAAAGAAGATACTTCGGAGAAGGAATCGGATGTCCCCAAGGCGGCAGAAAGCATACCAGAGCTCACAAGGGAAGGTGCTCCAATGAAATACCTGTAGATGGTTGAACCATACTGTTTCATTCGTAACAGGATGCCTAACGAAGGGTGTATCTTGCCACTCTTGATAGAAAGTGTCTTTGTTATGCCCAATCCAATGAGGTTGAGGAGCTCCTTCTTCCCTGCAGAGTTCTTCTACCTTCCGCTTGTCCGTTGTGCCAAACATCTGACGCCACGAAAGCATAGATCCTACATCAGTTGTCCATTGCTCTCCTTCATTATAGTGACGGCGTCGATATTGAAGCTTCTTTGATTCAAATTTCTTACGAAGAGATCCATCTAGTTGCTCAGCCACGGCCCGGAAATCACACAACGCGGTTTCTCCACCACCTGTCTTAGATTCTTGAAGACAACCAAAGTAAAGCTGCTTTGGAGGAGACGCGAGGAAAGACATCTCGCAGTGCTGTGCAATAGGATAGTTCACTGGAGCATCAGCAGCTGAAAAGGTATACTTCGTGCCTGCAAAGACAGAGCGGGGCGACGTGCCACGGTATGAATCACTCAAGTTTGGTTGGAGAGACTGGATTGCACGCTCAAATTCTGGAGCATCTTTGACTTGAAAACCTCGGATTAGAACTGCGCCGTAGGTTAAGATTTGCTCCTCAACCCAGGGTCGATTCAGCTCAAGCCAGTGACACAAAAATTCAAGGGAATCATCGAGACGTGGCGAAATGATTAAAGGAAGCTTCTTTTCATCCAAGAAAGATGTAGCGACGTTGTCGACGTCTAGAGAACCAATGAACGTAGAAGCAGACATGTTCCAATTGTTTCCTGCTCCAAGCCAAGGTGAGTTCTTTTTGTTTGTTGTTTATGCTTGTTGTGTGATTGTCTGCCGCAGTAAGGTAGTTGGAGTATATCTGCGGCGTCAATTGACATGTCAGAATCTGGAATCTCAGCTTTTTGATAATCCTTTGATTTGTGGTCTTGCTTGCGATCACAACGCAAAAGAGCTTGAGCGAGAAGAAAGCAAGAGAAAAGAGAAGAGACATCATGGCAAGTGGCAAGCATTTTTGATTTAGCCAGCTACTTAAGTATGGTACGATACCAGATGTCCACACAAACAAGTACGATATCCATTTCAAGACAGCAAAGAAGACAAGAAGTAAGTCAGCACTGCGTCCCCCAAGTAATACCCGATACTCCAGAGGAGCTGATCATAAAATGATATATAGAAGATGATAATTAACTTCGAAAATTACTCATCATTGATCTATTCACTAATCCTTTTCTGCGGTCAGTGATTTAATTTAGTAGGAGCATTTTATACCTCCCATCTCTACAATTTTATATCATAGACAGATGCTGATTTCTTAGTCAAAACTAGAAGCAACTTGAGCAGAGGATGTGCAGAAATCAATATGTTTCGCTTCCAGTCCTGTTTCTCTCGTTGCAAATCAAATTATATCAAAGTAGATTCTATTTTCTTTTTATACGCTGAAGAAACGTTCCTATTATCTTCGATTGACAGCATAGAGATTATCATGTGAGATTCGACATGTAAGAAGAAAGCAAGTTGTTCATTACAGCAAATAAAAATACACATGACACGTCAAATTTGTGCTTGTCCTCTAATATAACAACGGTAACTTCATCGAATCAAGGAAGTAATCGTTGTGCAAAAGAGTATTTTTCTTTCGCATACGTTTTGCAACCGGTGATACTGATACACGCATAACATGAGCCTCTCGGCCCTTGAAATGCAACCACACGGGGGGGATTGCAACGCATGCTTTTATTCACAATATGTTGGTACTCACCCGCTATTGCGTAAGAAGTGACAGCTTACACATGGGCTTGTATCTCTAAAGAGGAGCAAATGATTGGTTGTCACCCTATCATTATTGCTTGATGTTTGGGGCAGACGATGATACATCACGCTCTCTGAAAAAAATAAAAGCTCGAATATATGCGACCGTATCGCTTGTATAGAAATGTAGGAATGCTGTGAGAATCGTCAGCTCAACAGTCGATCGCAGATAAATAGTGATGGCTCTCATCTTTTGGTGGAAAGACGTCCATCAGGCGATGCGGGGAGAAGCAACAACTTCGTGGATAGTATATCATCGATAATACAGCCCCGACCGTCCACTCTTGATGATGTTTACATATTTCCTCACGATCACGAACTATCAACACTCTACATATACTCTTGATAGGAGTATTACGCTGCCATCAACTAAACCGCAACTAGCGCTAAACCTCAGCTGGAGTGAGAGGTGAGAGAGAAAGTGGAGAGTGGAGATGTCGATGTGGGCTGTGACACCACTTTATATACTCCAGCGGACCCACTGCCACCAATCCCGAAGACGTGGGATAGTGGTTACGCACCCCTACTTTTGCACATTGACAGGAGATAGTGGCTGGCCTGGAGCCTGGGCTGGAGCTGGCTGAACAGCGCGTGGGCTAGCGCGCAGATACCTCTACCAATTACTCCTATCTCTGAGCGGCGGGATACTTATCCAATATCCCACGTGGGTTGAATGAGGAAAAGGTTATGTTGTTGGACAAAAGGTTAGAAGTTATCAGTAAAGTCATCACTCCAGGCAAGTAGACTAGCAGATATCGCCCTCAGTACTAACTACCGGCTAAGAAGCACCATGAAATGATTGTAAGTATTGTAGTCATCTCTTGATTGTAATAGAAGTAAGTACTTATGTTGAATCTAAAAATTCTTTTGAGAAATTTCGTTACAGGTTGTACGGAAACTACCTGAGTAGACGTGATTTTAGATCGCTTATACTCAAACTGGCCATTACCATTAACTCATGAGACTCAAAGTCAAAATAAGCCGCTCACGGCACCACCTCACATGAACAATGCACTCTGCCACTTTTTTGACGTGCCCTTCAATCCACCCAAGGCATTTTTACCTTTCACTGCAAAATTCTTTGCACCACCCTTGACATCTTTCAATACACTGGCAGCCTTCTCCCTTGCGTCAGCAGGTATCTTATCCTCACCTTTACAGTCGGAATGAAAGGACTCAGCAAGCGTAGACCTAGAACCAGCACTAATGCTCGAGGCATGAGATTTCTCATCTTCCGATATCTGAATGGCAGTCATCGGCTTGACATCATCACTTGAATGTTCTTCCTTGCGGCTGCGTCTTGTCGCAGTTTTTTTGTAGATCACAATAGGACCTTCCTTAGTATTACTCTTTTTTAAGAATTCGTCTGACGATAAAGATTCCGGCTGTGTGATGCTGGTATGAGGGGAGCGCCCGCGTCTAGAAGTCGCAGCTGACTTGCATCGTCTTTGCTTCCCTTCTTCCATCAGGGCTGGCATACTTTTTGCAACAGAAGGAGATCTTTCAGCTGATTTAGATGCTCTATCTCCAGGCAACTTCTTACCCTCGGCACCACGAACATGACCGGAATAGCTGCGGGAAGTCCGTTTTGATGTTTGAGCATCTGATGTTACGAGCTTCTTTTGGGCGGGACGAGAACGTGAAGAAGCACTTGTCTTTAACAGTTGCCCCTCCGAAGAGTGTTTAGCGACTTTTCTGTTGTCACTTGTTACTGAATCTTTCTTCTTTTCAACCTCTATCTTACTCGGGCGTTTATTGATTCTTGCTCCATTTCCATGAGCCGAAGATAACTGCCGACTGCTCGTCTTTCGTACAACCAATTGCATCTCTCTCTCCTCTGACGCAGCAATTGGGTCCATACCAACTTTAATCCTCGACCTCGATCGCGACCTCGAGCGGTCAACAGTAACATTCACAGGAGGAAATTGAGGTGGATCTGAAACTACTCCTTTCAATTCTGGGTGACGAGAACGTAGCTCGTTGGAGGACTCCGGTTGCATTTGATAATGTTTTGCTGAAGCAGAGGAGATGGAACTGGTCTCTGATTCGGCATCTTCATCGTCATGATCTCCGCTGACCAACTCTGTAGAATCATTGATCTTAACCACCTTTTCCTCTTGATCAGGGCTCTTTCTCCTACGCCTCTGACGTTGCTTGTCGACAGAGACAACTTGAGTAATCTCTGGCTCCTCATCTGCAACCTTCTGACGGTGATTCTCCAACGCCGTCAAGACAGCCAGCGATGGATGGACAGGTGATGGAGACACCGGAGTAGGGGAATCTGGACACTTACGAGGCTTTGATACAGATTGTTTACTCACATCTCGATCCCGTCGACTTTTCCTCACTTCTGTTTTAGGTGTAGGAACTATTATAGTATTGTTGCGTCGTGTGCTGCTTGGTTTCTTTTCCTCAGTTCGCTGCTTCGCAGCGTCGGCATTTAACTTGTTCCTACTCTTACTACGCTCCCTACGTTGTTGGCGAATGTGATTTCTTCGTAATTCCTGGCGATATTCATGGACTTCCATCTCTTCAGAAGTTCGCGGCGGGGGTGGAGGCAAGGAGGTATCATCAAGGTGAATTGTGGGGATCATGATAACAGGATCAGATTCGTCAAAATCGTCAGTGTCATCATGATGATCATCAGGTTCAGCGTTCCCCCTGGGTACGATCGCCTCAGAATGGGCCTTGTCTTGTGTAACTTCCATAGCCTTTTGCGTGAATTCCAATGCACGCTCGCGGTAAGAAGTCTTATTTTCCACAGAATGAGCATTCGTCTCGGTTGCTTTGTTGTTGGCTTTAACCCTTTCATTACTTTCTATCGCCGTCATGCTCATGCTGTGTCGATGGTTACTGCTCTTGACTTTATCGGCCTCCTTCTTTTTCACATCCTCCACCACCGAATGAGTAATTCTCTCCCGACTGACACTAGTGCTCCTAACAACGTTTCTAGAGGAGTAATTCAATCTCTCCCTACCAGAAGAAGCTCCTACACTCACACTTCGACTTCGGGTCATTCGGGTAGCACTTTCACTGCGCCCCCGACCTCTACCATCTGCAGGTGATTGGCTAGAACTCCTCATGGAACTACGCGAGCTACTGCGCATCAAAGAACTCGAACGCCTAAGTTGCCTTCCTCGTTCCGACGTCTCAGTCTTCTCACCAATAAGCCTCGATTCCCTACTCACATGGGACACGCACCTTCCGGGCTATGATTTGAAAAGATTTGTAAGTCCAGATTTGATGGAAGAGTTTTGATGCATATGATTTTTGCAATTTTTTCTTACCATGTGATGCTTGCCTCCCCCCTTAGGCCGGCTGCCGCACTTGTAGCATATCTTACGTCTAACCACCCAACGTGTATTATTTTGTACTAATTCGCATAGCTGCACTGTCGGATGGAATTTGCACTGGCCCGTCAGTGGATCCATCGAAGATTGCAGTCTGGAGGAGAGAGACTGAGGAAGCGGTGGCGGTGTAGATTCTACCATGATGCACCGTAGACAGAACGACGAGGAATAATAATGACGGCTACGGTCGAAGCTGCGCTGCAACGTTTGTTACTTATCCCAAACCAACACAATACAATACAGCAGATACTTACGAGTATTGTTATTGTAGTCGATGTCGATGGCACGGGAACCCGAGTCATTCGAAAGGGGCTGAGCAGGGCTGATTGAGAGAGTGTACCTGGTGAGGTAGCAGATGTGCAGGGCCTTTCTCGTTTCCCGTAGCTCACTTTTGTCTTTTGTTATTTACCACTGCAAGCCCCCTCCCTTTCTTCCCCTTTTCACTGGCCAGAGAGAGAGAGAGAGAGAGAGAGAGAGAGAGAGAGAGAGAGGTAAGCATACAACATCATAATGTGGAGAGATTGAATTTATTGATAATATATATATATATATATGTAGATTAGGGCTTGGTGTAGTCGGTAGGGATGATATTATTATGTGAACAATCAACAACTAATCCGAAACCTTCAGTATAATATTATGTTTGAGCGGCTTGTATCGTATGTATGTAGTTTCATCATTATTTCATCTAAAACATATTTCTACTTTAATGTAGCTTGTTCTCTCTGTGCGCTGCTGTGAGCAAAAGGATTGCATCCCTCCCAGTAAAGGAATATGTCCAAGAATAGAATCTTCTTGTCCATATCATGACTAAGATTTTGAATTTCTCTTCCCTGTTCTTCTCGTTCTTGATTTTTTGGGTAGGCAGAGGGCCTAGCGGCGAGAGAAAGGGCGCGCAATGCAGTGGAAACTGCTATTAATAATGTAAGATACCACGTCTTGTAGTTGCTTTGTTTTTGTTTTGGGCAATGGTACGATAAGAGCAGCCTGCTGACAGGACTGGACCCAATGAGCCTACTTTGAAATACTTCTTTGCTTGTAAAGTGCTGTGCTAAAAGTGTAGTACTGAATGAAAGCCATGAGATCAACTATTCTGAAATGTTCTTACTATTCTTGTCCACAAGAAGCATGGCTTTGACAATCGACATGATTTTGTATGATATAACCTCACACGATCTCTACATATTGATCAACCGTAACGTATGAAGTATGTATGTAATGACCACTCACCACTGGCAACACAGAAAAACAGCTATGCACAACATAATTATCGAAAGCTAATTCAGAATTAGTACTTAAGGTACAGTAAATCCCCTCACTAGTGCCTCTATTGGTGGGTCTCGAGAGGAGTCTATTATTTGGATGTCATGAAGAATCCTTGCAAATATATTGCATAGCCGTCAGTGATTGCTAGGACAAGCTTCTTCAAATCTCTTTCGTGACATGAAGACTTGCCCTTCACTCTTTGAGTTCAGCCATCAAAGAATGGGGTTAGAGAAAGTATATTCATGTGTCCTAAATAGAAAATTTACATCTCTCCGACAATTGGGATGGAGCCTCCGAGTTGCTCGTGAACCATAAGTCCAAGGATTCCCATCATGGCGGCACGGCCTTGGTTAAGCTCGACAGCCCTCTTCTTTTCTTGCCACTCTGCGGATTGCTTGTCCCAGCCGAAGTCGAAACCATTACGGAAGTCTCCCGCGAATTGTGCCTCTCCAGTAACATCGGTCATGACCTTAAGCTCAAGGAAGCCGATGAAAGCAAGAGTCTGGATAAGAGCAGGGGTTGGGATGGCATCAGGTCCGTTGATAGCGGCAAGTCCATTGGGGTAGGAGTCGAAGGTGCTATCGGGGGTGATGTTTCCGGGAAGGTGGTATCCAGCACGGGTGATGAGGTTTCCAACGAAGGCAAGCTGGGAAACACGCCCGTGCTTGAGCTCGACGTAACGAAGACGGTCGAAAGTCTCTTGGTCGGCACGGTCAAGGAAGCCAAGGGGATCCCAGAATCCAAGAGGAGCTTGGGCACCAAGCTCGTTCTCGAAAGCGTTGAGGGAGGTGGAGGTCTTGCCAACCTGAGCAGGGGCAAAGGCGGCGGCGGAAGCGATAGCGGCGGCAAAGATGACGGACTTCATGGTGGCGCAATAGAGATTCTAGTGAGATTGTGAGGTGTAGCGGTGTGTTGGCGGCATGCCGGCAGATATTTTTCATTTCGTGCGTGGTGTTGTTGAACTTCGATCTAGAAGATTTACGGTCCAACCTGTAGAACATCAAATGGCTACCCCACAGTATGGAGCACACGTCAGAATCGTTGCAACATTTAGTAAGATTTTCCATTTTTAATGGGGCCGACCCAACTTTAGTGACGCAAAATTGCGCCCTCAAAGATCCAACTTCATGAATGGTGACGATGTCAATGATACGCCATAAAATACCATCTAATATTTCCACCATGAAGTCTGTTATCTTTGCCGCCGCCGTCGCCTCCGCCGCCGCCTTTGCCCCTGCCCAAACTGGCAAGGCCACTACCTCCCTCAACGCTTTCGAGAATGAGCTTGGTGCCCAGCCTCCTCTTGGATTCTACGATCCTTTCGGTATGCTCGACAACGCCGACCAAGAGCGTTTCGACCGTCTCCGATACGTTGAGATCAAGCACGGACGTATTGCTCAGCTTGCTTTCCTTGGACAGATCACCACCCGCGCTGGATACCACCTTCCTGGACCCATCGATGGAGCTGGAGATCTTTTCTCATCCTACCCCAACGGTTTCGCCGCCATTGGAGGCCCTGACTCCATCCCCGGAGCCGGAACTGGACAGATCCTTTTCTTCATTGGTCTCCTTGAATTGTTCGTCATGAAGGACTCTGCCAACGGTGCCGAGCCTGGTGAATTCGTCGGTGACTTCCGTAATGGATACATTGACTTCGGCTGGGACTCTTTCGATGAAGAGACCAAGCTTCAGAAGCGTGCTGTTGAGCTCAACAACGGACGTGCCGCCATGATGGGTATTCTCGGACTTATGGTTCATGAGCAACTCGGAGGATCCGTTCCCATTGTCGGAGAGCTTTAAATTTGCTGCTTATTAGTGAAGAGAAAGCTGTCTGCAATCTTCATGAGCTTCATTTTCAGCTCCAAGCAAGACTGCTCACATACAAGCACTTGGACCTTGGCTTCATAGCTATGTCAACCAACAGCGACAAATCTTGAAGATTGAAAGGGTTGTACCCTATGTAATTAATATTTAATAGACCTTCCAATCCTCAACCTCTAACGTTCCATTCTTCCAGCGTACTAAGCATTGAGTATCTTATCTTGTTTTTTTGCGAATGTGTCAAGACAGAAGGAGAGTGAAGACGAACTCTACCAGCGGCGTTGTATCGCCAGTAGACATCATTGCTTATGCAAGGTGGTGCGCCGCAGATAGTGCATGCCTGAGACACCTGAGACAACTTGCAGTAGATCAACGTGTAGGTACTATACTTATTATCTACCTACCTCTACCATCGCTGCCGATATGAGAATTTGATGAAACTGCCCTAAGTTGGTATCTACATACCACCTATTTCTTACTCCTAGCTACTTATGGTATCTCATCTCCATATTATTACCATGCAGTCAACTCCAGTCAATAACGATAATGATGTAGAACAACAGCTTCAATCTCCTTCTTCCCCCGCTGATGGAAATGAAGTGTCTAGTATACATAAACAACACCGCCGCCAATCATCATTCCGTTTCCCTTCAGTGTCCGGTCGATCGTCGGTACATGATACCACGATCATCAGCTCGCTTCGGCAATCGGTTGCAGATTGTGAGCAAGTCGATGAAGCACAAGATAGTCAGACAACATCAGCTTATGAAAGCTTGCTCCAGAAAACAATACAAAATGCTTGTAATAGTGCGTTTGGAATCATCGGAGCAGATGTTTGGTTATACGATGAAATCGATTGGAGCTTTCAACATGCTGCATACTATCGGCATAACATTTACAAACCAAAGGGTTCTGCAGAAAAGTATGCTCTTGCGCGCATCGAGGATACCAATTTAAGAGATTATGTTCCGCCTACAAGACAAATACCAGGGTCGGGGCTAGCGGGATACTTTTTTAGTATATGCTCAACTCATGATCGGACTAATACATGGCGCGAGGTGAGAGCAATAACGAGTGACCCTGATCAACCTCCTGATGAAAGGACAAAATTACTCGAGATGTGTGGATATGGGAGAGCATGTGGTGTTCCCTTTGATATTCGCGGTTACAGAGGAATAGTCATTTATCTTGCTCGACAATCTGCCGATCACAATCAGCTTAGCGAAGTAGCGAATGAGATACATCTCAGGGTGTCTGCTGACTTGATTGGAGCGGTGTCTTGCAGCTCCATTACATCAGCGGCTAGTATAAATGCAAAGAACACGAGAAACGCAAAGACTCTATCTCGTGTAAGAGCAAAGATGTTAGCTCTTGTGGCGTTTGCTTCGCTTGGTAAAGGAAAAGGACTTCAAACTGACTATGAAAACATTCACACAGAGGAAGAGGAGGAAGACAACGTAAAGCCCTCTTTGTATCGGCGCATCTCAAGCTTATATGCTAGTAGGACGTACCGAGAGCATCATTTCCCCATAATTAGGGAGTCATATCGAACTAGACTTGTGCAGGATTGTATAGACAATATTCATCGAAAGGCATGTAAGCTTATAGAAAAGAGCAAGGGTGGAAAATTGCAACCTCCACCACCAATGCCTTGGGTTCAAACTATATGGGTATGTGTAGGAGTATTTGTCACAATGCTCATTCTCATCGCTGTCAGTGAAACATTGAAAGACGGAACAAATGAGCAGTATGGAATTATTTTAGGTCCGTTTGGAGCTCTAGTGACGCTTCAATACGCCTTGACTGCGGCACCTGCATCGCAACCCCGAAATGCGATATACGGACAGGTCATGTCACTATCAATTGCTTTGATTGTGAACTTGATCATTCCTGCTTCATCTTGGGTACGGGTACCAGTAACGACAGCACTAGCAATATCAACAATGTGCAAGCTCGCAATTGTCCATCCTCCAGCCGGGGCAGCGGCTGTTCTCTTTTCGTTGAATGATCATTCTGTAGTAGATTTTGCATTCATACTAGTTGGAAGTGTTATTGCTATCTTGATGGCAATACTGGTGAATAATTTGAATGAGAAGAAACAGTACCCGATATACTATGCATTCATGGGTGAAAAATGGGCAAGAAAGTTGAGTAAGGTATTATGTTTCCCCTGTTCGAAGAAGAAAGTGATAGAACTGCATGAAGATATTTCTGTAAGAAGTGCGAGATCCTTTGAGAGGTCACATAGATAGAAGCAGTTTCCCTAGTCTTTACAATTATCATGTTGAACTACACTTTGCACCGAATCCATCAACGTCGCCCAACTCGGCATACAGAAATAGTGCATGTTTCCTTTACTCAATGCGTTCATAAACTTATCGACACCCTCATTTGTTTCTAGAGAAGTACAGACCTGGGAAGTGCCAGCCACACATTTGTAGTGTTCTAGCCCTCGAATCAATGCATAGGATCACATTCCAACATAAGATCCGCTGAGAGCTTTAAAGTTGCTACTTCTTTGCATAGAGAAAGCTATTAGCAATATCACGAGCTTCATTTTCAGCTCCAAGCAATACTGCTCATTATAAGCACTTGGACTTTGGCTTTATAGCTCCGTCAAACACCAGTAGAAGGAATTTACCCTTAGCAATCATTATTTGAAAGACCCTCCAATCCTCAACCTGCTGATTTAAAAGGTATCATCATTATTATTTGTCGCATTTGTATGCGAAGCATTCATTACGTGCGCTGCAACGCATTTCCAAAGCATCTGCCTTCGCCTCTTGCTAAATCAGAAGAGATCATGCCGAAGATAATCATGCGATAATGCACCGTCAACACTCTCTGCTACTTAATGTTTCTATTTCTGCCAGGCACAGCAGAGTGCGTCGTCATCATCTCCGCTTCAACGATGTTATGATGTTGGAGATGTTGTGAGATGTGCGACGATGAAACGTACTTACTTGTGCCTTGTGGAACTTGTGTCTGTACCAGTGTCGTCATATAAACTTAATTGCTATCAAGCAGAGATGGTACGCACATGATGAGGGATTGAACATTACCTTTCCTTGTGTTTTTGTTTTTCCGGAAGTTGCAGTCAAATCTTTCGATCGAACGCTCACGTAGCATCATAATTTTTCTACAGAAGTAAATCAACCATGAAGTCTGTTATCTTTGCCGCCGCCGTCGCCTCCGCCGCCGCCTTTGCCCCTGCCCAAACCGGCAAGGCCACCACCGCTCTTAACGCCTTCGAGAACGAGCTCGGTGTCCAGCCTCCTCTTGGATTCTTCGATCCTCTTGGACTTCTTGACTCCGCCGACCAAGAGCGTTTCGACCGTCTCCGTTACGTTGAGATCAAGCACGGACGTATTGCTCAGCTTGCCTTCTTGGGTAACATCATCACCCGTGCTGGTGTCCACCTTGGAGGAAACATCGACTACGCCGGAAACTCCTTCGACTCCTACCCCAACGGACTTGCCGCCCTCTTCGGCCCTGACTCTGTTCCTGACAGGGGAACTGTTCAGATCTTCTGCTTTATTGGTCTCCTTGAATTGTTCGTCATGAAGGACATCCCAGGAACTGGAAACGAATTCGTCGGTGACTTCCGTAATGGATACATTGACTTCGGCTGGGACAAGTTCGACGAAGAGACCAAGCTTCAGAAGCGTGCTATTGAGCTCAACAACGGACGTGCCGCCATGATGGGAATTCTCGGACTTATGATGCACGAGCAACTCGGAGGCTCCATCCCAATCGTTGGAGAGATGTAAATAATTTGATACTTCTTTGAATATCAGAAAGTTCTTCCTGCCCTCGTATGTACCATGTAGAGTTTATCGAGAGTTTGGAAACAGCAGCAGGGGATGTCCCGGGTGTTGATACAATTACTTCTACTTAGAACTTCATTTTTCCTTGATCGTCAGCATGAACATATCATTCACATATACAGTTTCGCCTTATTGAAAAGTCAGATGCCTACACAAAAGGAACATCTTTATCAGGCCCAAATTTGCTGCTTGACCATGTTCTTTAAGATTGAATGAGCTCAATGAGTCTGCCACGAAAATCGTGCACGGTGACAGTTGTTTCCTCTTCAATAAATCCTCTAACCATGATGGAGCAAAGGATAATGAAGCGATTTTGTCTTTTTTGCACTATGGTAGCCCTGCTTCATCGCTCATAGTTGTTTAAACTTCTACCGTCTCAGCATCGTTCGTCCTTCGTAGCAGCTGTGAGAACATCATCGATGAAGCAATGCTCCAGCGTGCTCAATTATGTACATCTAATCAAAGGGAACAGCCTTACTTCTCTTTCATCAGTAAAGCACAAACTGTAACCTGTTGTGAACACAAGCCGTACGAATTTCGTGATCGAGGGCGGCATGTTGGACGGCCGAAGCTGGAATTGGTGAACGTGCTTCGGTCATGATAGGTTGATGCTAATTCTGTTGTCGATCTTCAGATGGTATGCTGTTGGTTCAGAGAGTATCTTCATGGTGACATGGTGTTGGCGATGTAGTGGGTAGTTGTGTCAGATATTAAGATCGCCAAGTGCAATCTTTGATCTTTGATCTTTGATGGAGGATGGAGTTCGCATCGGGCGGGGTTTGCCCGTGCCCAGCTTCCGTCCCACTCATTTCTCTCTTCTGTATCGTGCCCTCATCGTCTTCTCATCCTATCCTTATCGTGTCGTGGGTTTCATCATAATCATTATCAACTTCACCAAAGTAAGTAAGTACTAACCAATCAAACAGAAGCATAAAATAGAAACGACGAGATGACTGATCCAACTCTTCTCGCTGGATTGGGCTGCGCCCTTGCAGTCTTCCTTTGCGGCCTCGGTGCTGCGTATGCCACCTCCCATGCGTCCAGTTTCGCTCTCCGACACCAAGATTTAATGGCCATGGTCCCCGTAGTTCAAGCAGGAGTTCTTGCCGTGTACGGAATCATTGTCGGTTATTTGATCCAATCTAGAATCGCAAATGATCTTTCTACCGCAGATGCTTCCAAGTTCTTCACTGCAGGTCTTAGCGTTGGCCTCGCTTGTCTTGCCTCTGGATTCGGTATGGGAAAGTTTCTCAAGCAATGCAATGCGGACGAATTATTCTTTGTCCGCAAGGGGAAAGTAGCACCCGAACAAGGAAGTGCATCTAAGAAATTTTCATTCACTACATTTGTTCTTTGCCTCATTTACCTTGAGGCAATTGGACTTTATGGACTCATCGTCGCATTATTCTTGGTGGGATAAATGACGGAATGTTGCTGAAAGTGTTTTGTTTTGTTTACTGCCTGTTTCATCTTCCAAAACCAACAAGTCTTCTCAGTTAACATGGCTTCAAAATTGTCATACTCGCTTTAGATTAATTCTGATTACTAATTCAATGTTGCAGCTAATCCTCTACAGCACCTATCGAAGCAAAGCTTTTCTTCAACATCCTCGTAGCGAGAATCTTTTCACTCTCTAGCCAAGCATCATGAACAAGTGGAAGATAGTTGTAATACCTAAAACACACGAAGCTCGTCTCATTACAAGTGCTTCACAAAAGTGTTCACATCATACTGCTCAAAAATCAAGAAACGAAGGCAACTTTTTTGTTGAATGTGATGATTCAGTAAGAAGTTCATAATGGAAATAAAGATACATAGCCATAGCGACCATCACCTCTTCCTCAAAAAATGCGTCCTTCCTTTTCAATGTGTCCTGCTCTCACCCTTGAAGAAGCTGCCTCTGTTCGGTAGGATATCCCATACTACTATTGGGTGAGAAATCTACCATTGTCTAATTGACACACCTGCCCTCCTCAAAATTATGCACTGACCACTGACTCTGACTTGCATGTAGAGATGATTTATTAGCAATATCTACATCATACGTAGCAAGTCCAACACATTGATCTATCTACTATCAATACATGCACGGCGCACCTCAACAAAGTATTTGCACGAGTGGTACAAGTCCAAGCTTCGTCTAAGCTTGAGCTTGATTTAAACTCTCAGCTTAGTCGAGC